>KI628592.1:51889-180853 GCA_000503235.1 Sclerotinia borealis F-4128 | reverse complement strand
CCCATCGAAACTCTACCTCCCTCCATTCCTCCTTTCTCCTCCTCCTCTCCCTCTCCCTATCCCCATCCCTATCCATCTCCCTATTACCCCTCCCATCCCTTCTCTCCCTCTCCCTCTCCCTCCTTTCCTTCCTCTCCCTACTCCTACTCGCTACATAATCAATAATATTCTCGCCCAATGTCTCAAAATCCTCCCTCTGCCTCTCCCTCTCTCTCCCCCTTGTACCTCCCCTTCCCCCTTCTCTTCTTTCCTCCCTCTCTCTTCCACCCCCAGATCCAGATCCACGTGCACCCCTCTCATGTCTCTCCTCTCGATATCCATTTTCATGTTCATCATGATGTTCTCCCCCAATAACTGCTCTAGCTATGAGGAGAACGGCGACCCACCAGATTGTCTTCATGGTTAGATGTGATGTGATGTGATGTGATATAAAATGATATAAAATGATGTAAAATCGTTTGAGGATTATATTAGCTTTGGTATCTGAGGATTCGGGATTCGTATATAACCAGAGGCACCGTCCGTATATGACCGTGACGAGAATTCGACGCTTCACAGGCTTTGTTTCTTTGACTTATCGAGGCTAGTAATGGTGATGATGCTGACAATACGAGAAGTTTCCCCTAATACCAATACCACTACCACAACGAAAACCAAATTCAGAAAATTCCGATATCCGAACAAAGAGGAGATAGGATGCCGCGGTATTGGCGCAGCGAGATGTGCAGTGCGCAGTAGTAGTATGATTGATGTATACCCGATTCGACAACTGGTATCTGACCAGGTAGCTTGACGATAGTGAGATTGAGCTCTCAAAGACTCTGGCGCACCAAGTTGGGATTGGTAGCCAACTATTTGATTGCCCGCAAAACGGTTTGCTGTCTAGTCAAGTCAAGTCTGGTCGGAGAATAAAAAAGGGGAAAGCTGATATGATGGCCGAATCAATACTAATATCAAGAATCCGTCTTCAGTAAAGCTTTGAGCGTCTGGAGATAATTGACAGGAGACGTATTAAGACTTGGGATTCGAAAGTATGGATTGATGTACGAGTAGTTTGTCTGTCAATTAAAATAGAATATAAGAAAAGAAAGGAACAAATACTGTGATAAGGATCAGGAAAGGGAAGAAAATGATGTCACTCACTTCGAGTCAGAGTCGAGTCAACTTCAAATTCAAGGACCGTAGTGAATCTATCCATACAACGGCCATCCAAATCCTTAGAATCTTGAAATCCAAACGGAACATTAGACAAATTGTTATCTCCAATGTTCAGGTAGAATGGGACAAATCAGCACCACCGGATCACAATGATAGGTCTGGAGTGAGTTTGGATAAAAGAATGAATGAGATTCGTACAGATTTATACATTACTTATGCCTATTAATACAACACTATTCGTTAAAAGTACATTATGATAAAGGGTTCATGAATCATCCCCTCCCTTTCTTCGAAAATCAATTATGCCAGAAAATTATACGCCCTACCCCAATTACCTGCTTTTCAAGGCGGGCTTTGCTCTTATGGAGTAATCTAAATCGTAGGAAACTATTTTGTAGTACACGCTGATGACTGTTGCAACGACTGTAAAGAAATAGCGATACAAAAATAGGAAAATTATTTACCAGCCAATGAGGATTCTTCAGAGAAGAACAAGAGCAAAAAGACATGAATGAGAAATCCAAAAAGTTCAACAGTTCAAAAGTTCACGCTAGACAGACCTTGCAGCGCATAATTTTATAGTGACAATGAAATCTCTCCAATGAACCCTTAGGACAAACACCTTACTGGTATCGAACTTCGCGAGCTACAGTGGCAGGTGGTGGTTCTGGGTGTCGAGGATCGTACTCTTCGTAATAGGCAGGATCTGTTCGAGCAACGGCTGCGCGTGTTTCGTAAAGAGGCTGTCTTGACTCATCCTCATATGACGCATAAACTGCTTCAGGTTCTCGGCGGACAGGTCTATGTATGACGTAAGGACCCTGAGCATCGTACTGGACGTAATCATAAGCCTGTCGAGGCCGAGGCTCATCGGCATAGACACGGTAATACTCTTGGCGAGGGGCCCTCTCATAGATGATCTCCTCTTTTGGTGTCCGGGGGCGATATCTGGGTTCTTGGTGAGAGGGATGAACGTCTGGACTGCGTTGGGCATACTGTCCAGTTTGTGCGCCCATCTTAACGTATACTGGCGACCTCGAACGTGCTCGGTCATTGTCTAATCTGACACTTTCGTATCGAGAATATCTACTCGGAGTACGGTGAGCACCATGACTTCCTTGTCTCTCATCATGGTAGATCACATTGCCTGTGTATCTTCGATCAATAGATTCAGGAGATCGCTCTCGGGCAAAAGCTTGCCCAGAGTTTAGATCGACATAGCGATCCTCCGTAGCGTAAGCTCGAATTTGTCTAGCTTGAGAAGGGCACTCTTGTATATAATACCCATTGTAAGCTCCTTGCTTCTCAGTCACATAAGTAGGTCGACCAGGCGCGGCTAAGTCATCATTGTAAACTTCTCGAGAACGTTGCCGCGATTCTGATGACAAAGGACGCCCCTGCCGCATGCTTTCAGCACGCTCTGTTTCCCGTCCCGGCTCGATAACATCATCTCGACGTCGCGCTAGTTGGCCAACTCTTTGACTAACCACTTCAGAACGCTTCTCTGATTGAAAATTATTGAGAAATCTTTCTGCATCATCGGTCGCTTCATCTGAAGGCCGCTTACGAATCTTAGTCTGCTCAATGATTCCTCTTTGCAACTCGCCATCTTCGGACTTAATCTCAGCAGCCCCTTCACGTGTGGCCGTCTGCTTTCCGCGCGCTTGCTGTGAATGCTGGGATATCTGAGCCACGACTTCGAAGATGCGGTTTTGTTGAGATGTTACATCGTCTAATGGTTGGTATTGGGTTTCCAGCGGATCTTTCGAAGCAGCTGAGAAGGTAGACAATGGTTCCCCCTGCTGTCGATTTGATTTATGTGATTGGGAGTTGGCAGTCGCATACCTTCGAACAGGAGTAGTTAGATCATCGTACGTTCTAATGGTTCGTTCGTAGCGAGGTATATGTTCTGCATTGTTCGCCTCTCGATATCGAATATTCCTATCTGGATAAACTGGAGCTTCGTCACGGAAAACAGTCTCTTTCTCGGGCCTAGCATAGGATACAGGAGGTGATGCTGGATTCATGGGACGGCGACGATCAACGTTATTATCGTGAAACATCTGGTGATCTTGGTCATGGCGAGAGGTTGCAGCCAATGAAGTGAGTTTACGCGGTGCTTGCTGTTCTCGTGCATCTCGAGGATGGCGTGGATCATATGGGTTACTACTGTAAGTGGCAGAAACCGGTTCTGTATCCGGAGTTCGAGTGTCTGCAACACTGGCATAGTATTTTCCATGATTGTCTTGCGAAGGCGCGAGGTCTTCAGTAATGTCCTGGTTAGCATATGATGTCTGCTGCCAAGGCAGTGTTTCTTGGTCCAAAATTTCAACTTTTGGTTGCCACGGTGCAGTTCGCTGAATCGTGGTATTCTTTCTCGGTGGTGGAATCGCAACGATTTCTGGGAGCGCCTCTGAAAAGATCCCAAGCTTTTGGACGTCCATTCCTGGAGCACTAGAAACTGAAGATATTTTCGTCTGATCAGGGAGTTCGACCATATCCTTCGTCCAATCTGGAAAATGACCGATAAGGTTGGAAGGCACTCCTTCCTCATGAATTGTGCGAAAGTGGATGGCAAGTTGAGGAAACGAAAAATGTTTCTTATCGGGCTTTGAAGAGGTGACAGAACCGGCCATGCCTAGTACACAAGCTCGGCACAACAGTCCATTAATGTTCCGAACAGGTCGCATGTCTTTATTGTTGGAAAGTCCATCAACGATCATCGAGAGTGGTGGATCTTGTTGAAACTTGGAGCGAAAATTTTTCAAGATGTGATAGATAATAGTGTATACCTTTACACTACCAGGAACTTCTTTCACACCACTCATCAAGTTCCAGATCGCCTTAGCATCTCGACCGAGATCCCGAAGCTGGGATTTGTACTCCTCGGTCTGTTGTGGCGGTGGAGAAGCCTGAGGTTGTGCTTGTTGCGTTACGGAGGCTGATACTTGCGAATGGTTGCCATTGGGATGGACTGGGAGCTGGTTGTACGAGGTAAGATATTGTACGTTTTGGGGAGCATACGATGACTGCTGAACGTTGCTGTCCGCTATTGAAGTAGGATACATCTGATTTTGGGGCAGAGACGTATAACCGGGCTGGGTTAAAGTAGGGTGGGATCCTCCATAACCAGACTGTGGATAGTTCTGATTAGGATCGCTGTAACCCGGAGTCATGGCAGACGGTGGTGGTGCAGAATATTGGGCATAGCCCTGATTAGGATCCTGAAACATCTGTTGCGGCGCATACGGGCCAGGTTGAGGGGCTGCATACTGGTCTCCATATTGAGAATGGCCATAATACGGATCCTGGTAAATATTGGAATTTGGTGCAGCCGAGACAGGCTGCTGGTACCCACCATATCCATAGTTTGGAAGAATAGAGGAACTTGGGTAAGGAGTACTGGCACTTGGCAGAGCAGAGTAGTAGGCATTTTTTACCGCGGTATTAGGATCCGGACAAAACGGTGGATACTCTGGCCATTCTGATTTCCAATGGACAACTACGCTACCAACGCTGAGCGAACTGGTATGCTTGGCAGCAAAGTGCTGAATGACCCCCTCGAACCCATAGTACTTAAAATTGTTCTCGCAAGCATTGCAAAGAAAAAGCTCCTTACTATACTGCTCAGTGTGGGTTTTGATCTTGGTATCAAACACCCATTTCATGTTTTCCAAAGTTAGCTTGCGAGTGTATGGCCCCATTGGAGGATCTAATGGTGGCTCCCCACCTGTTGCTCTTACTGCGGCATCATCTTTGGCGATTTCGGCATAAAATCTCTTCCGGACATAAATTAGGACGTCTGCGGCAAACTTAGGACTAGATTCTTTGGTCACTTTGTCACCACCATTCCAGCCATCACGGATCGTTTCATCGGCATATCCACCAATTCGAGCCCGGAGTGGGGCTTGGATATCATCCCATTCTCTGTCGATGGCATCCTTGTATTCCGATTTGGGTTGTACATCCTGGAAACGACGCTCTTCCGAACGCTCCTGAACCACTCGGGACTGGCTGATTCGGTCATTTTCTCGCTGCTCGGCTTCCTCTCTCTGTGATAATAGTCTTGGCTTCAAAACTTCCCAGGCGCCATCATTTAGTGGTTGGATTATCTGTATAGCTGCCTGGAATGAGCTCATATGTGCTAGAACATTTGCTGTCAGTGGAGGATTTAATGATAAACATCTTCGTTCAATCTCAGCTCTCCGTGCCGCTTTGAGATCGGCAACTTCCTCCTTGGTTCTTTCATGTCTCGGCTGTAGATTTGATCGAGGTGTGTATGCAGAATACACACTCAGTGAAGGCGAATCGTATCGTGGTGGGGGATTACTCGCTGCTATGACCATGTCGTCAGTCTCTCTCGGAGTGAATAATTTGCATGATTAGCCACACGAAGAACTTACGGAAAGAAGTGTGTATTGCAGGTAACGATTTGGGTACCTGAGGTAATGGGTGCGTGACATGTGTATGGTTTGGCAACGTTGAAAAGCCGTTTGTTGATATCGGTTGACTTTGTGCGGGAGCAAGATTGGTGTTTGGAGCAACTGCTGCAGGTAGCTGTTTTGAGCATTCATGTTGTTCAAATGCTCTCATCCGAATAACCCCACCACTGGCCTCCCATCTCTCCCATCGAGCTGCGTCATTACGTCGCTCTTTACCACGATCTTCCAAACCTTTGAGCCATTCTTCTATAGTCGCTGAGCCCATAGCTTTGACAGATTCAAATTCATCCTTAATTGCCTCGACATGCTTCTTGAAATAATATTTTGTAATTTGAGTAGTCGAAGGGGGCTGTCCATGCTGCAATGCTGTCGCAGGAATAACATGTAGCTCATTGGAGAGAAATATAAATGGGAGCACTGGCATCAAGAGTGATGGCACTGAGGAGGACAACAGCAAATCGATCTCCTGGGCACGAATTAGTGAGCCCCAGGTATAAAGTAAAGAAGACATGAAATTATACCTTAACAGCATGTTGTAGAAGACAATGTCCACATGATTTCACAGCGAATGACCAGATAGGAATGACTCCATTTTCCCCTGGACCAAGATGCCATTGGTCTGATTGGACAGAAATGATAAATGGGTTCTTCTTGTTACAGAACTGACAAGAAGTAGAACAAGCCATTTTCCACATATCGAGTTCAGTCTGTCCAACTAAAGGAGCAGGCATGAGTGGTTTAAAAAGACGTCTAGATGCTTGCCAAATAGCATCTGGCTTTAATACCTCGGTAGAAGATTTTGAAAAGGGGACAATGGAGCTATCTGATGAAGGATCGAGATAAGTATTGAAAGACTTGTTTACTTGCAACAAGTTACCCAAAGTTCTAGGAGGACTGAAAGTAAAAATGTGATGCCAAAGTTCAGCTGGCAGAACAGACCGGTTCAAACGTAAATGGCCTTCGCTTCTCCAATGGTCCTGTGTCTCATCGGGTCTGAGACGTTTGCGTATTTCCTCAAGGACTTTTGTATTATCAATGGGGCCATTTGGATCATCTTCTCCGGATTCTGAATATTTCCGCTTCCTGGAAGTTTCCGGCTGGGAGGATTGCAAGATGACACCATTGGCTTGTTCCGGAACCTGTGGATTCGAATTTAATTGGATGGCCAGGCTATCCAAAGTATCTTCATTTTCATCTTCTTCGTCAGAATCTGCAGACATTGAAATGTCTGAAGCCGAGTCGTTCTCAATAATCGAAGTAGTATGGTTATTGGAGGACAATTCGTTTGGGCTGACACTTGAAATATTATGCTTGGGTGTTGTCGTAGTAGATGCATCTGTTGTGGATATACCTGTACTCCTAAAAGACATGTCGCTGCCCGGTGTATCCATCTTGAACCAAGTATGGTTCCTTGGTTCGTGTTTTGGAATGTATCAAGTATCGAGAAAAAGAGATAAAATAAGGAAATTAACACTTGTCAAATACTTCGCAGATTTGAATTCAAATCGCAATGACCAAGATAGATATACTGGTAACTATGCGACTGGGTTAGGAGGAACAGAAGTTTGTCGTGAGGGAGTGTGGAGGAATCTGTCCTTTAGAGAAATAAGAATACAATCCCATTCGAATAAGAGCCAGATAGAGCTAGATAGAGCTAGCTATGTATAAGCTACCTAGGTATGCGACGAGTTCATTGATAGAAAGGGAGGGACAAAATTCGTTATTACCACAGAAGGTAGTGGGTACAGTCGAATGTTTGAACAATGATCAAGAGAAAATGCACCTTTCTCAAAGATGCTGCGTTCCTGATGGTTTATGTAACTTATTTATGGTCTTAATTGTGATAATAGGAGTTGGTGGTGGGAGTTGGTGGGAGGGTGGGTGTGTGCAAGTTAATAAGAAGTATAAGAAAGTGAGGCGGTCGACAATTTGGTTGGTTAACCAGAAATCGGCTTCTAGTGGCGGTCAAAATTAAGCTTACATAATACAATACAAGCATGTTCCAGCCAGTTTGGAACATGACGACAGCTTGAACAAGCCGGCCGAGCAAACCTAACCACATTACCAAAATTACCTTCAACAATCTCTCCCCCTTTCATTTCAAATATTTAAACCCTTATTTACCACCACCTCTACCTATTGCCAATATGGCATCTCTCAATACATCCACGAATGGCCCTTCTATTAAATCCTCATATACTGGAGTGGTCAATTCTTCTGCGCCTTCGGGAACTGCGGCCTCCAGCCCGACTTATGGACAGTGGGCTTTGTTCTCAGTATCAGCTCCTCTTGTAAATGCTTTTCAACAGGATAGTGGTGGAAAGGAGAGTGTGCTAAAGGTGCAAAGTACTGGAGGTATGTTTGCATAGTTTCTGGTCAATTCAAGTACATGATCTAACCTTATGGAATAAAGAGGGAGAACTTATCGACTTGGTCGAGGATTTTTCTGAAGGACGAGTTCAATTCGCATTTGTTAAAGTCAAGGATCCAAATACCACACTTCCGAAATACGTACTTATTGGATGGGTCAGTCACACAATACAGGAGAGTGCTCAGATTATAGGAGATACTAATACAATCTAAAGTGCGGTGAAGGTGTTCCCGAACGGACAAAGGGCTATTTCACAAGCCACCTTGCAGCAGTATCCAAGATTCTTCACGTTTGTACTCATCTGAATATCCTACCTTCATGCATACTCATACATTATTCTAGGGTTATCATGTTCAAATAACTGCTCGATCAGACTCCGACTTGGCCCCAGAAAGCATTGTTAAAAAAGTAGCAGATGCATCGGGCGCGAAATATTCCTCGAGCTCAGCACCGTCGCCTTCCTCTGGCCCTCCTCCTCCAGCAGCTTCTAAACCAGTATTTACTCCTACACGGTCGGGTGGTGTGTCGGGTTTCAACCCATTAGGAGGATCGAGGTCAAGGACAAGTCAGAATGCCAACGTAGATGGGGATGGATGGGGCGCAGATGCGCCACAAATTACCAGAACGCAACTTGAAAAAGTCCAGCCCGCATACAAACCCACAAAAGTTGATATGGCAGAGTTGACAAAACAGCCAACCGCCTCGCGATCTAACGATGGTAGTGGGGCAGATAGTGGGGCCGCTTCAGATGTTGTCAGAGGAGGCTATCAACCAATCGGCAAAGTAGATATTGCAGCACTACGTGCTCAAGCCAAGAGCGTTGGTGATGACAGACCATCGACAATCAAGGGAGCATACGAGCCAGTCGGTAAAGTGGATATCGCAGCGATCAGAGCTAAGGCACAAAAGCCTTCAGAAGAGGGGCCAAGGGAAGTTTCTCCCGCTGCCACTGGTTCATCAGCCGCAGGCAGCGACGAACCATCCAAGTCCCTTGCGGATAGGTCTGCGGCTTTTGCTCAATCAGAGCGCCTTACGACCCTTCCAAAACCCAAGGTCGCGAATAGGTTTGGTTCCACCACCAATAACTTCACCGGAACGAAAGCCCCAACTCCAGGAAGTTTTGGAATACAGTCTCCAGCAGCTCCAGCAGCATCCGCTCCCATTGGAGCAGCAAGTCGGACATTTGCTGACGAAGGCGGCAAGACTCCTGCTCAAATTTGGGCAGAGAAGAAAGCTAGACAAAGAGGTCTTAGCGGTGCTGGCGATGCGCCTCCCCAAGGTGTAGCATCGCCTATTGTTAGTCAAACAAGTGGAGGAGGGCAATGGAAGAGTGGATATACTGGCAAATCATGGGCTCCTGTGGCCATCAACCCCACCGGACAATCCGCTACAGGCAGTATTGGTCAACAGAGAACCGGTGAAGCAGAACCAGAGCAAGAAGCTCCAGCATCTCCCGCCGGCGGCATCAATGCTATCAGGGATCGGTTCAAGGGAGGGCAAGCTCCAATGGGCGCACCGACAATTCCCCGATCAACTACCGGAGACCAAGATCAAACTCCACCACCTCCACCTATCAACGCCTCCAGCAGGCCTGGTGCAGTCCCAATGCCTGGCCTTCCAACACGCCCTCTACCTGTCGAGGATGAGGAGGAACAGACCAGACCAAATATTCCCGCACCTCCTCCCGTTCCCCGCAGCCCTACACCAGAATCAGAAGAGGAACCAGAACGTGAGTCATCTCCCGTTCGTATTGCTATGCCAGTAGCACGTGGAAGAGAGCCCGAAGAAATGGAAGCACCAAAGGAACTCCATGATCATCCAGCCCTTGAGCGAGCCATTCAACATGTTCCCCATGAGGAAGACCTCACCGAGGAACCCGCTGGACATGATCCAGCCCGTGGTGCTGGGGCAGCTGTGGCCGCTGAAACATTCGGACATAATGCCCCTGCATTCAACGAAGGCTCTACCGTCAGCGGTAAACGCGCATTGATACAATACGACTATGAGAAGGCAGAAGATAATGAGTTGGAATTGATCGAAGGCGAGTACGTCACCAACATCGAAATGGTCGATGATGATTGGTGGATGGGCACCAATGCCAAGGGTGAAAGTGGTCTCTTCCCAAGCAACTATGTTGAGCTCGTAGAGGGTGAAGAAGAATCTGCTCCAGCCCCAGTCCCAACTTATCACATTGAGGAGCCGGAACCACCTGCTCGTGCTCCAGCTCCGACTGCTGCATCTGCTCATCCTGCTGGTCCTACCGCTACTACGCAGTATGACTATGAGGCTACTGAGGATAATGAACTGGGTTTCCCTGAAGGTGCTACGGTTACTGATTTGGTATGTTTTCACTTGTTTTTAAATACTTCCTCCCTATATTCCTCCTCTTCTTCAAAATAAATACTAATCCAATCAATAGGAGTTCCCAGATGATGATTGGTGGTTCGGTCATTACAACGGACATTCCGGTCTCTTCCCAGCAAACTATGTAGAGCTTGACCAGTAGACGCATTCTCTATACATAGCAGCTGAGCGGAGCGAATCAAAGGAAAGGAAAGCAAAGCAATCAATGTAAAGCGACCGATATCCAAAAGGAGTAATGGAGAAGTAGATAGTGGAGTGAGTGAGCAGTAGTGAAAATTCATTCTTTTCACCGTTATAAAAATTCAGGAGATTTTTGTAGATGAAGGATGGTATTGGGATGTGATGGGTAGATGGATGGATGTTTTTGGTCGTAGCAGTAGTAGTAGTAGTAGTAGTAGTAGTAGTAGTAGTAGTAGTAGTAGTAGTAGTAGTAGTAGTAGCAGAGGTATTGGTCTTGGTCTTGGTCTCTACAAAGGATAGGTAGGAAGGAGGAGAGAAAAGAAATTCAATTTATTCATTCATTGAAATTGTGGTCCTGTGTTATCCTGTGTTGTGTTGTGTGAATATATTCAAGGGTGAGTACTCGTATCTTCTTTTTCTATACCATTGTGTATAGAGGAAGCTGCGGTCATAATACACACATAGGGACATTCATCGTTCTAGCTAATTGCAACATGCTAGCTGTGTCGAAAGTACCTGGCTACACTGTATTCTGTATACTCATTCATCTGCATTTGTATTCACATTGCACGACCATACACAAATAGCAAATAATGTGGGAAAATACTTCCCGTCATCACAGAAGTTATTAAATAAAAGTCATTCATTATGTTATCTTATCTCAGCCATCCAATACAACCATCCCCGAAACTAGCTGGAAGCAGAAGACCTGCGATCCATGCGAAAAGAGACGCAGACCTTGAAGAGTATGAAAAGAAAAAACCGGGTGAGAGAGAAAGGAAAGAGTGCGGAAGCCGATTTGTAAGTTCAATCATATGAGATGAGTCTATGAACAGGGTGATTTAATTGGCAAAAGACGAGTTTGGTGACATAACTTTGGAGGGGGGGGCGTTATACCGTTGCTGGCTTGCTGGCTTGCCGTTTGGGAAAAGGTGATTAGGGGCAAGTTTGAAGCCATCTGTTGATTCTCGTAGATCGTTGCGGTGGGGAGATTAGGGGAGGGGGTGGCGTGGATACGGTACGGATAGCGTGGCGGGAAGAAGTGGAGTGCAGGATGCGAGGGGATTAAGCAGCTGCTCTAACAACATTCGGCGCCTGTAAGAGAAAGGGGTTAGTTGGTTTTGATTCGCGATGTCTGCGGCGAGGTATAGGGGGATGGAAGGAGTAACATACAATCAACACAGAGTTCACAACCCTCTTCCATAACACAACAACAACAGAGAGCTGCCAAACAAGCACCTAGACAACCCTTTCCACCGCCGGAGCTCTTTGGGGGCTCTTGTTGTTGATATTGCATTTGTTGCTAATGAGAGATAGATTGTTAGTTTGATACTCCATATCTAAGAGGGAATATAAAGTGTTGTATATTGCGACGCTGAAGCTATCTCGACAACGTTCGGTGTTGCGATGGCGCAGAGATGGGGGATTGTCACCATCGCATTACACTGTATAATATAGTAGATGAAGAAGATGCGCATGTACTTACAGGAGGGGGGCCTTGTTGATAATAGCCTTGTTGTGGTGGTGGTCCTCCATAAGCCTATGTATCACACAAGCGTTAGCTTTGTATTCCATTCCGTTTTGCCAAGATTATCCAAGAGATCTCGAGGAGATCGGTATGATAGTTAGAGATTTGCGACAACGTACGTTAGGAGGGTATTGAGGTTGGGCACCATATTGGGGTTGTTGATTGTTGTAGTAACCTTGGTTCGACATTGTGTTGATCTGTAGTGAGGAGAATGGAATCTCTGGTCAGTGATTGTTTCGTATTAATCTTGAAGTTATGCCAGAGATATGCGCAAACTTACTGAAGTGATGGATTGGAGTTATTAATTGATGGGATTGAATATACGTATACGTTTATTGTAGTATGTGAATGATTTGACATTGAGAAAGAAGAGAGGTCAAACTTCTAAGTTAGATTAGGTTGGATTCGTTGATAATAAGAGCTAAAGAAATCGGTAATAAGACGCAGGGAGGAAGGATGTTCGTTCAAGACAACGCCAAGCTGGGGAACCGAATTAGGTTGGAATCGCTAACAAAGTATTAAGATTTGGAATAGAAATTTAAATTCTAGCCAATTGATTACGCCAAGTTATTAGAATTTATTATTTGAATGGATGAGAATAACGCGTGGGTCTCGTTTTTATTCAAATAGATTCAAAAATAGATCGAGTCAACGGTCTTATTCAGAGTACTTTACAATTTATGGATACGAAAATACCCTTATAATTTTACTTTAAAATCCTGCAAGTTCTAGTTCTTTGACTGGCACAATATGCAGTACACAAATGGAAGAAAGGCGCAGAACAAACACCTCATCAACATGGCTCAGCTTCTTCTTCCCTTTCTTTGGTGCAAAAGTCATCCATCTCATGCGCCAACCCGGAACACGGCCATTGTTCCATGCCGCCTTTGAATAAGATTCATTAGTTATTACTGCGATCAATCCACTTTCCCCTGCTGCGAAACTCCCAATCTAATCCTTATAAGGCGTGAGTGGTCCTTGTATACGCTTAAATACGCTGCTTCAGCCACCTTTTCCACGATCGTTGCTATCCAAAGTCGTAGTTATATTGACTTTGGTGCTGGTTTTGCTTCATTTCCTGACATCCGATCGTGTGACGCAACTTGATACTGCAGAATAAGCCTTGACATGAATCCATGCTTGATAAAAGCAGCAGGACTTCTCTGGGGTGCTCTCAGCCACTTGGCCATTTTGCCTGTTTCCGTGACACACGATATTGGGGTGATATCTTGAAGCCAAGTAAGATGTTTCTCCCCCTATTCGTACAACAAGCTGTTTGCTTCAGATTTTGCTGCTTCAATCTCAAAGTACTGACTGTAGTACACGTTCTAAGATGCACGCCTTCCGAGTTACTTATGCGTAAGTATGTAGTGTTGCACCGGTGACCTGGGGAAAGCTGAGCACTAAGCTTGAATTTGATGAGAGTTTTTATCACCATCCCTTGCCTTTGATCGAAGGTCTGGTTCAAAATTGAAGATTCCGGGACAGGCCCAACTCGATTAATTGTAACGCTGTCCATGGATCACGGGAAATATAAGATGCGAAGAAGAGCATCCCATTTCACGATGATCGTCGCAATCCAGAGATTTTAGATGCCGAGTGCGCTGAATGTATCTCTCGCTACCCAAAGATCAAATAGGAACTTCGAGGGTAAAACTCTTCAAGAATTTCAGACTTTGGTGTATAAACCAAAATACTTCAATACCTATCACATACGACCATAGATTGAGGAAAATAGGGCATCCCGTCCGCTCTGCCATACTCAAGCCTCAAATCGGTAAATTAGTAGTTGAGTGGGTGACCATCAGCGAATCCTTACTGTTGTATGTTTTTGATATTTTGGCTTTTTGTTTTGTTGGTGGGTGACGATGCCGAAGTGGGCCACGATTTGTGATTCCACCATATTGTATGCAGAAGCACACGAGTATTAGGAGCTTCAGTTTTTCCCCGATATCATTTGTATTTTGGGTGGCTCCTCATGGTTTACATTTGTGTCGTGTGACTGTTGGTTGGTATTTTTTGACGCTATGTCGAGTTGTAACACATACTTTGATGGTGGCTGGATGTTGGAACCCGATATATATCTTTACGAGCGGAGAGAATAAGGATCTCAAGTGAGGTGCCTCTCTTTTCATGTACCTTCAGACTTCATGAAGCGGCGCGGGTCAGCTCTTGTAGCTCATACCAGCCGTTCAATATCATGGCCGGTGACTAAAGATTACACGCTACAACGATTTTAAGTTATGGCCGAAATGAGCTAAAAATCTATCGTCACTGGCCTGCACGCAGCCATGTAAATCAAGGCAAAACTTCCTGCAATATGGAAGACATTGCAAAGTCTGGGCTGTTCTTCCTGAACTCGGAGAGACCATTGTCCTGAAAGTTGTTGAGAATCCATCGAAGCCATTGCCTAGGGGTTCGAGGACTAAGACATCTGTTGCAGGCGCACCAGGAAAAAATGTGAGAGTGCTCTTGAATTATAGAAAGGATTATAATGAGAGAGGAAAGACACCAGAAAAGATAGGAGAAATGAGAGGAAGAAAATGCTGATTGATGATAGATGATAGAGATAGACACAATCGATCCAAGAACTTTTGAAAAAACAATGGTATGGGGAATCTTGGAACATTGTGTAAAGAAACACATGCCGCCGTTAACGAAAGGTGCATTCATCGTCAATCTGTGCTTGCACCACATTTTCCAAGACTACCTAAGTAAGTAAGTAAGTAAGTCGAGGAAGCTTTGGAATGGGTGACGAATGAGTTCGACAAACAACTGCTATTTTCATACATGTTCACCCTTAGAGTCCCTTTGCTAAAGCTAAGCTTGAGTTTATTGGAACTTTCGATATGGATTCGAATGAGTGAGGCGTAAGACCCCCGAATGATGGAAATGGAGAAACGGGCTAAATACGTATTGAGATGCCCGAAGTATCCTTCCAAATCAGCTCGAATCTTGGGTCGGGTTTGTCAAGAATTCACGAGACTGAGATGGATGATACAGTAGGCTTGATCATGAAGTAATACTACGACCAGAGACTTTCGTCTTTCGTCCTATATATACTTGAAGATCGTACTTGGAAATCCGACTCGTTTTGGCTTGGGTATAGATGAACACGCCGGAGAAGAGTCAGGTAACCAACCCCAAGCATAGAAATATTATTAAACATCCATAGAGATGAAAACAGCCAGGTACCGAATGAGCTCACCGGGAGCTTGATGAGAATCGATTTGCAAAGCTCTTCAAACAAATAGCTAGTACTTTCTTTCAAGCTACTGGCTATATGTATGATAAACCTCTATTGTGATTTCAATAAACAAACTAGAGATTATTCTAATAAAACATAAATCAATACAGTATATCGAAACTTAGAGCATATTAAACAAATCTCACAAACCAACTGTTCTGGATATTCGATTATTAATCGGTTTTGTAATTGTTCAAATTTGTATGGAACGATTGAGAAAATTGTCGCTTGGGATGACGCGATGAGGCTAGCCATCCCGATAAGTGAGCGATTAGAAAATATATCTCCGGCTTATCCACTTTGTTCCCTCCTCGACCAGAATCATTTTGCCTTGATCCTTCGTCTATTCCACTCACTTGTTGATCCATCGGATCTATCACACGCTCTCCATATCTACATTTACTTATACAAACTTTAGATTAGCAAGTCTATTCCAATCACAACCCGCCATACTTTGAAACAAAGCCGCGAAATAACCCCACCAAAAACATCCACCCCACTACAAACGGAGAAAAGCATCAAGATGTCGACACTTATCGATATTGCAACGGAGGAAGAATGGCAGAAGCATACTGAATCTCTACCATCCACGACTTTGCAGATCATCAACTTTCATGTACGTCACTGCATCCATCCCCTTCACCCCCCTCCCTCAACCACTAGCTAATGCGACCTACACTAGGCACCATGGGCAGCACCATGCGCGCAAATGTAAGACTTCCAGGATTCTTTACCGTCCCCCTCCCTGCTTCACCTCCGTCTTCAGTTGCCCCAACTCCCCACCCTATTAAACAAACACACTAACCTTCCCACTAGGACAACCGTTCTCCGCACTCTCGCCCTCTCCTACCCTTCAACCACACCCCCTACGACCTCATGGGTATCCATGAATGCCGAAGAAGTAATCTCCGTCTCGGATGCCTTCGACGTGACCGCTGTCCCGTACCTCGTCCTCACCCGCAACAACATTGTCCTCGAAACCGTCTCAGGCAGCGACGCCACCAAAGTCCGCAACGCCATTGAAAAACACGCCAATTCACCTCATCCCTTCACAAATGGCTCATCCGCCAAACCCGTACCCAGCATCAACCATACCGTTACCGAACCCTCAACAACTGCCCCTACTACCGCCACCGATTCCGAAGAGCCAACATCTAAAGAAGATCTTCACGCTCGCTTATCCAATCTTGTGAAAGCGGCTCCTGTGATGCTGTTTATGAAAGGAATACCTTCCGCACCTCAATGTGGGTTCTCTCGTCAACTCGTCGCTTTACTGAGAGAAAAATCGGTGAAATATGGATTCTTCAATATTCTGGCCGATGATGAGGTGAGGCAGGGTCTTAAGGAGTTCGCGGATTGGCCTACATTTCCACAATTATGGATGGATGGGGAACTTGTAGGAGGTCTGGATATTGTAAGTCCCCCCCCCCAATATATTTTATTTTGGGAGGAAAATGGAATTTCGGGGAATAAGTTTGGGAATCTCTATAAGATAACTTCTCTAAACTTTAATATATATGGCTAATTCAATAAACTACAGGTTAAAGAAGAAGCAGCAAATGATCCGGATTTTTTCACGGCATATAGCGTCGCCAAACCGGCGGTAGCGGCGTAGAGAAGAGAAAGGGGAGGGAATTTGATAATACCGTACCAGGGAAGAAATTGGAGATATACCCTTTCAAGAACATTTTTGGCCCAGATCACTATGAATTGCTATACTATGGAATGCATGTATGAGACCCAAGTCCTTGACATAATTCTTAGTCACAACAGCTCCCAGTAAGCTTTCCACAGGCATGTATGGAGCTACTCCCCGTGAGCCTTTTTCGTTCTAGGCTCTTACTACTACGAGTACTGGTGATTTATACTTTTGTCCTATGATATCATGATTCTTGGCACTGGTTCCAGATTTACGCAGGCCGCAAGAGCAGGGTTTAACATGGTACTAAGATAAATATCATTTGACTAAATTATTCTTGCCTATCCTCTACATATCCCACCCCAATCTATCCCTGCCTATTATTTACCTATCCCAAAAGATCTCTCTATACCTGAGGTCATCAGGTGGACTCGACCCTATTTCATATCCTATTCCAATTTACCCCTACCGATTTCATATTCCGCATCAATTTGATCCCCCTATGCCTCATCTGGTGGACTCAACCCTATTCCATATCCTATTCCAATTTACCCCTACCGACTCCATAACCCACCCCAATATATCCCTACCCATCCCAGATGATCCACCTATGCCTCAATAGACGGAATCAACCCTATTCCATATCCTATTTCAATTTACCCCTACCGATTTCATATACCGCCCCAATATTTCCCTACCTATCCCAAATGATCCCCCTATGCCTCATCAGGTGGATTCAAACCATCAGGAATCTCCAATTGACCCTGATAAACCGTGCCCTCATCCTGTCCCTCCCAATACTTCTTGATAGCAGGCAACACAGTTCTCTTGTTAGCGACCAATCCAACATTTGGGACAGGTTGTGGCGCCCATCCAACTTTCTCAGCAAGAATACCCGGATAACTCAAGTTAAAGTAACGGTTTTCCAAAGCGCCGTTGCTCCACTCACGAATCTTGTCACCGGTGCATTCAGCGATGTAGGAGAAAATGTTAGCACCGACGTCGAAACGGCCGAGGGTGTGTAAATCCCAGTTGGCTTCGACAGTGGCAATCTCAGAGTAATGATCGTAGTAGGTGGAGTCGGTAGTGTTGACGAGATGTTCTGGGACGGCATCGCCGATCAGGACGGAGAAGACACGGTTTTGCTCGGCGTAGGTTTCGTTTTCATCGAAGGTGATGAGCACGAGCGTTTCGTCCATGAAGTTCGGGTCGTCGAGAAGGGGTTCGAGGAATTCTCTGAGCCATTTGCCTGCGACGGTGATGGAACTGTCGTGGCCGTCCGAGGTCATGTTAGGGGTGATGAACATCCATTGGGGAAGCGTGTTGGCTGCAAGGTCGGCGTGGAACATGGTGGTGTTCTTGATGAGCTCAAGACGTTTGGGATTGGTGGCGACGGAATTGAAGAGAACCTCGGGACTGGGTGGATGAGCGTTAGCATGATGTGGGATTTTGCTCAATTGTGGCGAGTGAGTTGACTTACTTGTGCTTGCGGACATATGCGTCGGCACCGGTCTCTTGGTTGACCCAATCGTATCCTTGGTAACCAGTGTACGGCATGTCTTCCTGGTACAATCCCCACGAAATTCCCTTGTCCTCGAGGAGATCGACAATTGAGGAAACATTGTGGGGAACCACCGTAAACGGGTCGCCGTCGAGACCGAAGTAATCACTAAGTACGCGTAAGTTACTGCGATCACATCATTTTGGTGTAAAATTTGAACCTACCCGCCAACTGCAGCTAAATAGTTAGGCTCGCTAGGGTGCGTTACCGCGAACATGTTCTCCAACGTAATGCCCCGCTCTGCGAAGAAACGAAAGTTTGCTATTGAGAAATTAGTACACACGCCATCAATATTTGAGGAACGAGAACTTACGGTCTGCAGCCGCCATCGCATAGTCGGTATTCTCAAACCAGAGCGAGCAATAGCGTTTGAATTTTTTTCCCTTGACATGACTTACCGGACTTCTTGTCTTGGCGATGGCTTGGGCGGCGAGGACATCAGCAGCGTCTGATGCCGTGGGAGAAGCAGGAGCGACAACAGAGGTAGCAGTAGGTATTGCAGCCCCTCCGGGTGCAAAAATCGAACACGCCAGAGACAAAAGCACAGGGAGCTGTGTGAGCTTAATGTCGAACATCTTACTAACGAGATAAAACGCAAAATTGGAGAGGTGATTTTTGTGGACGGGGTGAGTCTTGCTGATGCAGTGAGTTTTGTTGATGAAGTGAGGACTGTTGATGTACAATGAAAAGAATCGAATGGAGGTGACCTAGGGTTTCTTAAATAGATAGCTCCCGGTGCAAAGCTACTGCATCGAGGTGGGATTCCCCGGAAAGTTTGTCAGATCAGGACATCATTAAGGTTGTCTAGCCAGCTAGCTAGCTAGTGATTCCAGACTGCTGGGACTCACCCAGCTTCCTTGGAACATAGACAAACAACAAATCCAAGAGAAAAGAACGTTACGCAATCCCTGCGGTGCAAAGAAACAACAGAGGAATACCATTAGCTCGACCTATCAGATTCGAGCTAATGGTAAGTTGAGATGGGATTATGTGAAAGCCACTGATAGAGGGCACGCATCTTCACCTGCTATATCAGGAATCCTGGCAAGTATGATTTACCCATATCTTTCATTCCTAGCCATAGAATGCATGCACGAGCACCTAGATGGTTGAATGAGAATTATCTTGTCCCGAAATCTCATGGGGGAGAAGGGGGGCGTTTCTGCCTCTTCGTATCAATTGGGTCTTTCCGAATTTTCGTTCCGTTGTTGTTGTGTATTGTTGTGCATCTCATCGCGTCCATCGTCTTCTACCTACTCGAGTAATGCGGGGCAAATGACACTAACTACTTAGTACCCTTGTCAAATCAAACTTTAAAGGTTCTTGAAGAGGGGAAAGCCAAACCCATCGATGTTGATCATATTATCATATTTGCCATATTAATATCGCACATGATGTTCAATTGATTGAATGTAGTATAATACAAAAATATAGTATTATTGTATTTTATCATACTACCTATACCTAGATACCGGTATTCATCATACTATTCCCTTGAGAGCCAAAATTAGGCTTTCCTTGGTAGGTAAACTCATCGGTTTACCTCCTCCTACCCCCTACTTTAAACCTTGTACGAGTACCTACTAAGACATTAGCGTCGAAAGAGGCAGGTACAGAGACTGACTTACCCGAGAACTAGAACAATAAAATGCTTATCTATTATCTTAGCGAATCTCGTGGTGAATCTTTACTATCTCATTGGCGAGAATGAAGGAGAGGCGGATTATCTAACCAATTCCATCTGGGTCTTGTTGATCAAAACTATCAATAGTTACAACTCGTCACCTACAACTTTCACAATCTGTTGATCCCATCTTTGAGGTGGCGTAATATACATACTTACCTACGTACGATCTCCTCGATCTCCTCCGAATTATACACGTGTATCAGTGCCAGTGTTATAGTCAGGACAATAGGATTACTTCCTTGAACCTTTCGTACGGCAATTTGATCCAGCTCTTCATCTAGTTTGGTATTGTTAGCGTTATGTTATGTAAACATCAGTTCTTGGTTTTCTCAAATATTTCAAACGGTTTGTTCGTATGTTCTAGACCAAGAGAGATGATGTCGTCGTGAACAACCGATCGACCGAACCATCATAATATTTATTTGTACTCCAAGGAAGAGAAAGGGACGTCATCACTTCGTAATTGGGAATTTTCACGCAGTTGAGAATCTCTAAGGATTTAGAGATTTGATGTAGCTGGAATGTCATCACAAACAAGCAACGGCGATAGGAAACTATTCAAGTCTAAAACTATGGCTGTCTATGCCCGTGATCAATGTTCGGGGTCTCGCGATACCTTGGATAATGTTGAGATGCAAAGGAGAGAAGATGACTATGGAGATCAGGAAGATGGATTGTTGTCAGACGAGAAGGATTCCCCATTACCAGAATTTGAAGTGGAAGAGGAATGGCATTTGAGAACCGGCTGGGTAATTGTCTCATCGATTTTAACTATCGTGGGATGTTTCGTCGCGATGGTTGCATTCGGAAGGTACTTCGTCGCCAAAGAAGGTACGATGATTGACTATCCAGAGACATCATCTAGCGACTTCCGCAGGTCAACAAGTGATTATATCTTGGATCCCGACTGGGACTTTGATGCCTCCTCAAAAGTTCGGATATATCATTGGGCGATCAAAGATATCATGGCAAACCCAGATGGGGTTTTGAGACCTATGATCACTATCAATTCACAATTCCCTGGGCCGAGGATTGAGTGTAATGAGGGTGATACTTTGATTATTGATGTTGATAATCAAAGTGTCAATGCTACCTCTATACATTTCCATGGTATCTTTCAAAACGGAACGAACCATATGGACGGTACCACGGGAGTAACACAATGTCCTATCGCGCCAGGCCATAAGTTTCGCTATGAGTTCACCGTCACCGGTCAATCTGGCACCTATTACTATCATGGACATCAAGCTGTACAAATATCCGATGGCTTGTACGGGCCTCTAGTTATTCATTCCAAGAAAGAGAAGACTTTACAGCAAATATCATATGCTACGGATCGCGTAGTCATGCTCCAAGATTATTACCACGAGCTTAGCAGTGGACTCCTGATTGAAGATCTCAAGCCTGGTAGCGAATCTTCACCAATTCCTGATGGAGCATTAATCAATGGACTTAACAGTCGAGACTGTTCCGTTCTACCACATCGAACATGTGACAACTCGACAGCAAGTCTCCCTTCATTCGATTTAACCGCAAATGCCAATCATAGGCTACGATTCATCAACGTTGGTGCATTTGCTTGGTTTCAAGTCAGTTTAGATGAGCACGAGTTTGCAATCACTGAAGTAGACGGTACGGATATTATGCCGTCATATGATACTCGCTTGATGATTAGTCCTGCACAGCGCTACAGTCTAATCATCAACACCAATCATATCTCCACCGATGTGTTTTGGCTTCGAGCACGAATGGTAACGCATTGCTGGAAAGAACCTAATTTACCCGCACATGGGGCTGCTGAAGTTCGAGCTATTATCCGTTATGTTTCTGACAACAACTCACCGAAAGACATAACCATACAACCCACTTCTCTAAATTGGAATAAGGGAATCGAAGTAAAATGCAGAGACATGAACACCACGACCTATATCCCCACCTCCCTTAGACCCGCACCCACGATAGCAGATCACACCTATTTCCTACGCGCAAATCTAGAAAGAGGCGATTGGCGTCTGCAGCGAGGCTTTCTCAATACCTCTACTTTTCGTCCTCAGATTCAACACCCAACACTCCATCGCACCATCGATGGTTTTGCCACTAAAAATGAATCGTTCACATCCTTGAGTGATACCAACGGGGTAAATTCAGTAGCATACGACCAGAAACATGATTTCCTAATCCAACACTCTGGGATTAAAGTCGTCGATATCATCATCCAAAACTTCGACGAAGGAAGCCATCCCATGCATCTCCACGGCCACAAAATGTGGGTTTTAGGTCAAGCTCACGGTCCCTTTCCGGGTTATCAAGCCCTGAATCTCCAAGAGCAGGGCCGTGGTACACTGCCAGGTCACGAACACGCACTAGATAACTTGATACGAAGAGATGTAGCGAGCGTAGAAGGATTCGGATGGTTGGCTCTTAGATTTGTGGCGGATAATCCGGGAGTGTGGGCTTTTCATTGTCATATGATGTGGCATGCTGAGGCGGGCATGGTGATGCAGTTTATAGATCGCGTGGATGAAGTGGCGATGTGGAAAATCCCAAAGGAAAATCAAAAATTGTGTGAAGTTGATATTGGGGAGTTGGAGAAAGGGGCGGTGCCGAAGGATGAGACGTGGTTTGGTTTTGGGGTTGGGGGGTGAGGAGTTGAGCGCTGATGGTTGGTGGATTGAGAGGTGTCTATCACTTTATTCACGGTGGTGGTTCGGATGGTGTGGCATTACTGAATGCGATGCTGTCAGTGGAATCTAATTGGGTCGGTCAGTACCTCTGGCCGATCAAACTGCCATGGAAACATTGTATATGTCTCTATTTCCCTCTCACTATTCAAAGGGAAAGACAGGTCATTCATATCTGCTACTTGCAATTGGCACCCGCCTCAACGGAAACTTTAAACTTATACCGACTTCATCCAACAATTCGAAACAACAGAACTCTGTTACCAGCTCAAGAAGTGTGGAGGAGAAGGAGGAGGATCCCATAGGGATTTATGTGGAATACGGCACTGTGCTTATGATATATCCAGTCGACCGTGAAACCATTCGATTCGATTCGATTCGATTCGTACCAAAGATGTGTTCATATACATATGTATATCATATATCAGCCAGCCAGTAAAGTAAAGAAGGACATGGTTTAGGTTTAGGTTTTGGATAGAGATTTTGGATATACTCGAGTTCTCATAGAGTATATATATGTCAACTGTAGAAGTAGAATAATAAAATAATAAAATAATACTGAGTAAGATTACAATCTTAATATCCCCCTATTATATATATATATACATATAGTAACTAGTTAGCTAGTTAGCTAGCTCCAAATCAAATCCCCACCTCTCAGCCCCCAGCTCTCTCAAACTTGAGACTTGAAACTCAAAACTTGAAACTTGAAACTTGAATTTGTCGTTTATAGACGAAATTCGGGAATCTTGTAGTGGAATTGAAGTGGAATTAGTGTTCTTGTGCTCCCGGTGAGAATCGTGAGAATCGTGAGAATCGTGGGATGAGGTTCAGGTGTATTTTACTAGAGTAGTTTTGGAAAGTTCCGGTGAGTATCGTATTGTATATATATTACTTACTTGCTTACTTGCCTAAAAGTTGTTCTCGAGTATGTACTATTTGTAGTATAGGTATAGGTATAGACTTTGAAGATTGATATATATAGTAGAGAGTAGAGATTTGAGTTAGTTGCTGGTGAGTCAAGTCACGGTGGATATGTAATAGTTGCTGTGTTGTGAATTGTATTATGGGTTGTAGGTTGCATTATAGTTTATATGAGTTTATATGTATTTGACTTGGGGGTGGATATTGTGTTGTGAAGATTGAGTTGTGAATATGGTAGGTAGGTAGTATATATACTAGAGAGCATAGAGTATAGATATACCTGTTAGTTTTTGTTGATTTCCAAATTGAGGTTTCAAATTACTGGTGGATTTCAGTGAATGTAGATGTTGATGGATTTTGTTAGTGTTAATGTTGATATTGATATTGATATAATATAAGGGGAGTTCGGTAACCATAATATTAAATCCATCTCATCTCATCTCATCAGATACTTAATTACATTACATTTCTTTGATTGCTATCATAGAAAGTGCTATCCTGCTATACTCGAGTATATCATGTTGACTATTACTATATATCTACTAATACATCACACTAATTACACTATAGGCCCGGAGAATATACTTGTATGTGTATATATGCACTCGAGTAGTAGCCATAACTTCAAGTCCCAAATATCTATTCCTGTTTCCTGTTTCCTATACCTTCTGGCTTTTACTTGGGTCTTTTTTTAGGGGTGGGTGAGTGGGCTTGTTTGTGAGTGTGTCAGTGAGAATGATGGAGCTGATATATATCTACTCGAGGATATAAAAGCTTTAATAAGCACCCTGAATAGTCACATTTGAATTTGTGAACTTGAGGTTTTCTTCCGGGTGGGTTTATATGTGTGTATGTGTGTATCTGTATGTGTTTAGAAGAGAAGAGAAGTGAAGAGCTGATATTATGGTGATGCACTGATGTATTGTGATGTGTGGTCACGGTGATAGTAATGATAGAGTGATGAAGATGAAGTTATGGAGTTATGGAGTTATGGAGTTATGGAGTTGAAGTGATGAAGTGAAAATGAATTCGAGTACTGTACTATATGCCAAAAGCATCCTTATACATTATACTTATACTAATACTCGAGTACATTGTACAACCATCCATCCATTCATCTATCCAACCATACATCCTATGAGTTTCTACTATCTCAGGACCTATTCCAGAATCAATATCAATACCAACAGCCAGGAAAACTACAAAATAATGATAACAAGATAACAAAAGGACAAAATGAGTTCCAACAAGCAAGCACACAACACTTTATACATATATACATACGAGAAGCTAAAAAAGATCAGATAAAATAAAGTAATCCTCTCCCATCCCAAATAACGCCTAAAACTTCTCCATACCTCTCTATACATATACGAAATCACTAGACTCCAGAAACCCAAGCAAACCCGAAGAATCACCTACCTACCTACCTACCTCACTGTTCCTTTTCCGTTTCCTAGTCAAGTACAACAGGAAGATAGAATACTTGTACGAGTACAGTACACTTTTCGATTCTGGATCTTAAGGCTGAGGTGAGGTCATCCATCTCGCTCGTATTATATATGTGGTATCTCCCTCGGAGTCCCCGGATTCCCCGGGTTTAAGGAAAATAGTGTACGAGTATACAATTTACCGTCACGGTGATTTCATACTTTGCCATTGCCAAGTCGACACCGAGTTGAGGTTATGATATGATATGATATGATGCGAAGTGATGCATCCAAGAAGCTAGTCTTGAAGTATAGTCACTCGTACGTATAACAAATTAGATACCATACACATACCGGTATGCCAATAATACCATACAACCCATATATACATACATACCTAAACCATCAATAATTCCCCGACCAAGCTTTGATCTCTCGTGGTTATCTCGGTACTATAACTAACTAACTCCATTTAAAAACCGAAAAACCGAGTATGGGATTATTTGAATGTGGTGGTACCGGTACTTGGCGGTGTTATCTGATGATATGATATGTTATGTGATATGTTGTGCGTATCTCCACATGGTCTGGCCAAGACTATTTATGTGTAGTTATTGGTTATTGTTGGTACAATGTACTCGAGTATAACGTTTATATATATTTTTGAAAGCTTTTGGTTTGCGATTTGGTAGATGGATGATTGATGCGAGGCTGAATAGATAAAGAGAGGGAGAAAGTGAGAAGGTGGGAAGGTGAGTGAGTAAGAAGCGAGGAAGAGGGGGGAAAGGGGGGGTTTGTTAGGGTCCCCGCGGTCACATATATATATATGGATGCATATGGGGAATATATATACTCGAGTATATGATATGATAGACGATACTCATTCGCAAGTAATGTGTTGCTATACACTATTAAAAATAAGTGTCGAAGAAGAAGGGAGAAGGATAAGGGAGAAAGATATCTGTGTGACCTTCAAAGCTCTCACACTCGCTCTCGCTCTCACTCTCCAAACACAAGACCCACCACCACATACAAGGCTACCAATACTTCAATTCTTGTATACCCGTACTCAAATACCGTACTCAAATACAATAAATAAATCTTGGCTTTCTCTGCCAATATTTCCATACGATACATGCAACCATTAATTACCTTTATTCCTCTATTCATCTAGGTATTATCCAAGTCAAGTCACGACGTCACCCCCAAAAATTACCCAAGAATTAGATAAAATTGGCAAGAATATTGCTTGTATCAAGAAGTCAAAACAAGACAACGGATACAAGTCATTTTCCCATCGATTCCCGCAGATTCCGTCTTGGCCGCCCGCCATGGAAGTTTGGAAAGATGTGACAAGATATGATAAGACAAGAACATGATAAGTCCAGACAATGCCAAGTCCGGTCCGGGCTCCGCGTGTGTTGGAACTTGGGTGAGACGGATGTAGAATACGGTAGGCCCGGGTAGGGTACGTATCTGATGATTGATCTGCGGATCCCGTCGCGGTACTTAAGGTGCCAAGTTGCCAAGAGGATGAGATGAATGAAGATCGTTAAATAAGTTTGAGGAATTGAGACTGTGAGTGAGTGAGTGAGTGAGTGAGTGAGTGCTTGGTGGATGGAATGGATTGGAATGGGATGGGATGGGATGAGATGGGACGCGCAGGAGATGTGACGATGCGATGATTGCGATGTGATGTTGATATGATGTTTTTGATACCGGGAGTGGAAGATGGGAAGATGGGAAGATGGGAAGTCGATACAATACAATACAATACAATACAATATAATACCAAGGAATATTTGTATCGAATCAATAATAGAAAGTTTCGAGGCAGTTGAATTATGAATTTGAATGCCGAGGAACTACCTGGTAAGTTCCTTATTAAATTTATTTATAACTTTGCGCAATGGGGCATTGTGATGCTATGGCTATGCTAATACTTGTGCTTGCTGTATCATCATATTCTTAGAATATCATGATTATCATGAATATGTCAAGGGCTGGCCCCCACACTTAAGTCTCATCATGATGTTGTCTGAGACTTGTTGTTCACTCCCAAGTATCTAGGCATTGGAATATCATTGTTTCTACTCCTACCTAGTTTCGTTTCGATATCATTAAAAACATTAAAACATTAAAACATTAAAACATTAAAACATTAAAATTAAAAATAGAATTAGAATTAAAAATAGAATTTAGGAATTCTCTTATCTATCAACAAATAATATTCCTGTTTCAAACCCAAATGCTGCAATAGGTATGTATTCTTGGGATTAGTATTAGTAGGATTGTGGATGCAAATGCGATACTCATTCATCACAATATGGCTGAGAACTATTCGAATCCGAGGATGTGTTGATGTCTGACTCCTTCCCATTTAAACCCTGCGTCTCTTCTTTGAATCTGTCCTATGAGATGGTGCTGAGAGGACACGCTCACTGATGCTTTTGTATTGTTGTTCAAACCAACACCAAGGAATATTCTTGGGGTATGAGGATGTGAGGATATGAGAATGGCTCTTTTTTTCAGCTAGTAGATCTTGGGTGCGGTGTACAGTTAGATATCTCCGTAGGTTTTCCCCCGGTGATGGGGGTGGGATATGTAAGATGGATCATGGGGACGATTTTTTGAATGTAAAAGGATGAATGGGATGGATGGAATTTTTATCAATTTCTTTGTTTGTTAGTTGGTTGGTTGTCTCTTTTTTTCTTATATTTTTTGGGGGAAAAGCCGCTGTTACCTTTCAGCTGGAGAGAGTCTTCGAGATTCATTGATACATTTTATGTTTTTTTGATAGATCGTTGTGTATATATGTATGTGTATGGGAATATCAATTTGAACAACATATCGTGTGGGGTGAGATGAGATTGATGATGATTATGATGATGATTATGATGATGATGATGATGAGGATTATTATTATTATTATTATTATTATTATTATTATTATTTAATATCAAATCGCATTCTTCAAGATAACTCATCCCATATCTTTCAGACTATCAATCTCATCCTCAACCAACCTCTATCAACACAACATAACATTCTGAATTCGAGTCATCAGACTGTTACACAACCCAAAATTTTTACCTTACTACGTACGACCTTTTATATATCGCCACTTACACCATACATCTACCAAATCACAAGAAAGTCACATCACTGACCAAAACTCACAATCATCTATCTCACCCTCACCACTTCCATTCCATACATTCAAACAAATCGAAGCTACCCTTGCAAAACTATCCTCCAGCCTCCATTCAACTTATTTATCGCATTTAGCCTCATATTTTAATCATCCCTGTTTGTTTCTTTGCCCTGCATTTCCAAGACCTCCAAGGCTAGACTAGTACGCATGCGCATTGTGTTTTACTGATAGGCTTTTCAGAAAAGTCTTATCGAAGGATCAAAGATAAACTCAATTTGGATTTCGGAGCTTCTGGGTTTTGAAGTGAGTGCTACTGTGCTACTATGCTACATTATTGATATTGATATTGATATCTTCAAAGAAGAAGAAGACATTGGAAAAAGT
The DNA here is from genome assembly GCA_000503235.1 of Sclerotinia borealis F-4128. Classification (NCBI taxonomy): domain Eukaryota; kingdom Fungi; phylum Ascomycota; class Leotiomycetes; order Helotiales; family Sclerotiniaceae; genus Sclerotinia; species Sclerotinia borealis. Next base: position 152,103 of record KI628592.1, on the reverse strand, counting down.
CAATTTTAGTTTACATTGCAGAAGACAATTCACCGTCCTCCATCATAAGGTTATTAAATTACTTGTCTTTTTTGGTTTGGAAAGGAGGAGATCTTATTTTACGATTAAATACTACCGCTGCTACTGCTTCTTTTCCTACCTTTCCTACATCTACATCTACTTCCTCTTCTTTCTTCTGCTACTTCCTCTTCTTCTACTACTACTACTACAACTACTACTACTACCACTTCTTTCCAGAGGCATCATACAAGTTCCATTATACTTTGATTTTATCTTCACACTCATCGCAACTTCATACCAACTTCATACCAACTTAGATCGACAAAGCTTCTCAATCTGCATCTTGCCTTCCCCCTCTGACTTCCCCCCTCACGGGTAGCGGAAACTTCCGTTTATCTTTACTACTACAAGCGTTATTATCAAAAAGGTTGGTGGTCATAACGACTTGGTCAATCAGAGAGAGAGAGAGAGAGAGAGACAAAAGAGTGGAAAACCAAGGTTAGCTTTTTAACTTTCCATTTTCTTAAACTACTGGAAAGCTAACAAATCATGATTGGCCATTTTTAGTTTGTTTACTTTCGAAAGTTGGATCACTGGATTAGATTTCTCTACTCCGTACACTTAAATGCCTTCAGCCATTCATGCAGAGCCCCAGGACATTTTGTCGTGTATGCTACCCACCATTTTCCATAAAACTTCATGGATCTTTTATCCACTAACGTTCCACCTGCAGCCGATTGCACAAATCGACGTCAGTCCCAACTTTCCCAAATCGCGAAAGCGGCGGTTTTTAACAATCGTGCCGCAATGAATCCACCTCCTAAACCTTTTTCTCAACCCCTCACTGCAATTCCTGGCAACCTTATACTCGAACGCGATTTTGCTGTTTGCAATCCACGATTCGATAATCACCTTACACTTCCACCACCTGTCATACCTGCAGTTACAATTCGAAATTTCCAGAGAGTCGGAATGTCTAGCGATGGAGTCATCGAGGGAGTTGGTCATCCTCTCTCTGACACTCCCCTCCCAAGTGGACCTTCAACTGCCCAAAGCAGTCCAAAAATGTGAGTCTATCTCTATTCTCAACACTTCCCTCGAACCTATGAACAGTATCATAAGGAATGTTCATAAAATTAGCTGGGCGCAAACTTCTCAACAAATTCGTCACTTGAACCTCAACACTGACAACCGCACAGCCTTCCCCTTAGACAAAATTCTGGCACCACCACTCCCCGAGTTCGAGCTCCTGCGACGACCCTCAATATCCCTGGTATGACCAGATCTCGCGTTTCTCCTGATGGCAAAATCGCACAACGGGATGTCGCTTCGAAATTGGTGGTTATCATGGTAGGATTGCCAGCTCGTGGAAAATCATACATTACAAAGAAGATACAACGATATTTGTCATGGCAGCAACACGAGACTAAGATCTTCAATGTCGGCAATCGACGTCGCGTTGCAGCTGGAAAACCACAAGAGGGAAGTGGCACGCCACCGAGTGCGCAGGCCTCAGCCTACCGCCCATCTCTTCTCAGGGAGTCAAGTCGCGCAGGCTCAATTCATGGCATCATAGATGCCCCTACACAGGCTGCTCATATGCTCCTCAACGGCGTGGATCCCACTCAACAAGATCAAGAAACCAAAGATCTTGAACTGACGAAAATTTCTTCACTCGGCGAATTTCCAGACAAAGAAACCATGGATCAGTCAGCCAATTTCTTCGATCCATTGAATTCCAAGGCGGCTTTGATCAGAGAGCAGGTAGCGATGGCTACCTTGGACGAACTCTTGGATTTTCTCTTGCTGGAAAGCGGTGCCGTCGGTATCCTGGATGCTACGAACAGCACCATTCAACGCCGCAGCCTCCTCTTTGAGCACGTCAAGGAGAGAGAGCCAAAACTCGGTATCCTCTTCATAGAGAGTGTCTGCGAGGATGAGAGTGTACGTATATCATGTTTTATCTGAAATTTTCTTTTGCTAAACATTTTTCTAGCTGCTCGAGGCAAATATGCGATTGAAGCTCCGAGGTCCTGACTATAAAGACAAAAACCCAGAATCCTCTTTGAGAGACTTCAAGAAACGTGTCGCTGCTTATGAAAGTGCATACGTTCCCTTAGGAAAGTATGAAGAAGACAATCACATGCAGTACATCAAAATGATAGACGTCGGACGAAAGGTTGTTCATTATCAACTCAAGGGGTTTTTGACAGGAGGCATAGCATCATATTTGTCAACGTTCAACCTTTCCCCAAGACAAATATGGATCACACGACATGGAAAATCCTATGACAATGCAATTGGCAAGCTTGGTGGTGATTCTGAGCTTACCGAGGATGGACAAAAATACGCTCAAGTCATGCATAGCTTCATTACCGACAGCCGAAGACGATGGCTTCTCGAGCAACAACAATCGGCCATCGACAGTGCAAAGTATCCTCAAGGAGGCGAGGCGATCAGAACACCACCATATCCAGACATCATGGGAGAGTTAGATGAAAAGAACTTCTGTGTCTGGACTTCAATGCTCAAACGAAGCATCGAAACGGCCGAGTACTTTCAGGAGGATGAAGATTATGATGTTAAAAATTGGGAAATGTTGAATGAATTGAATGCGGGTTCTTTCGAGGGATTGACTTACAAGGAAATCGAATCACGCTTTCCAGATGAGTACGAAAAGCGAGCCAGGGACAAATTACACTACATATATCCCGGAGTTGGAGGTGAGGGTTATTTGCAAGTCATCAGTCGACTGAGAGATATGGTTCGAGAGCTTGAACGTATCACCGATCATGTCCTCATCATTGGACACCGATCTGTTGCTCGAGTCTTGATGGCATATTTCATGGATCTTACAAGAGATGATATTGCCGACTTGGATGTACCTTTGGGAATGCTCTACGCCATTGAACCAAAACCTTACGGTATCGAATTTCACGCATACAAATATAATGAACAACAAGAGTGGTTTGATGAGTTACCAGGCTACAAGCCAAGAAAGGAAACGGAGAAGGGCAATTGAAATTTTAATTGTCTTTGTTACGATGAGCGATGAATGAGTAGCTAGAAAACGGACAGAGATGTAACATATAAGGGAGTTGGAGTTTATATCATTTGGGACGAGTTTGCATTGCATTGCATAGCGAGATTCGTTTACAAATTCGGAGTTTGGGGGGGACTTGAACTTAACGAAAATGAAGATTTGTAACAACAATCGGGACATTGAAATTGGGATTGGGGATTCAGAACTGCGGTTGCGGTTGCGGATGTGTTTGGGTTTGCGCACAAGCATGGGAGGGCATACTGATTGCTGGAGCCGTTGGAGGCTACTTTCTACTCTTTATGATAAGACGAGATGAGAGATGTTGAGGGATGAATGGGATTGCTTGAGCATTTACTTATTACTTTCGAGGAAAATACCCAAAAGATTAGGATTGCCTTTGGTCTTGCATTTCGAGAGACAGGTTACAAATAGATGGAAGATCAGAGAATAATTTGTTGTTTTTTTGGTACGGTGGGAAGGAATTAGAAATGATTAGAAATATTTGGAGAGGAGAGGAAAGGAAGATGAGAGGGAGAAGAATGGAGAGAAGCGAGAGAAATGAAATGATATCTACTCGAGTAAAAAGAATTAATGAATCTTTTTCGAATCTTGGATGTATAATTTGATGAGAGAATTGAGAATGAATAGATATGAATGTATATGAATGGATTTACGGTGATATATATTTACTAAAGATTGCTATAGAATAGATTATGAGATAGATACTAGTTATAGATATGATGTGATTATATATAAATAATTAACTTATATAATAGACCTAATTTTTCTGTGTGTGACTTGCGACATTCGTTTTTGATTGCTTTTATTTTTGCTTTTGCTTTTGCTTCTGGTTTATTTGGGATTTTTGATTTGGGATTTTGATTTTGAAGATTTTGAAGATTTTGATTTGTAGCAAACAGAGAGAGAGAGAGGAAGTGATTCTTTTGGGTTGTTTGATTTGGGGTTGGGCTTTAGTATTTGGGGGTGTGATTTGATTAGGTATAGGATAGGATAGGAGTGTATTGAATACGTTTATGGTATGTATTTGTCTTTTTGTTTGTTTATTTGTATATTTGAAATAGGTATACAAGTACAGTAGATGGTATTGAGCTCTACTCTACTCTAGAGTCTTCAGCATTTCAAGAGGGTTGGAAGGGACAATTGTTTGGAATAATAAAGACCTCGCTCTCTCTCTACTTCTTTGGTCTCGCCGGATCGAGAAATTGAGAAAGGGATTTTTTGATTCAATTTCTTTTTTGGTTCTTTGTTGCGTTTTGTTTTGTGTCAACACTGTTTGGATTGGATGGGTTGGTAGATACCGATACTGATACTGATGATAGAGATAAAGCGAAGATAAAGATTAAAGATTTGGAGATCTTCGAAACTTTGAATAGAAAGATCGAAACATTGAAACATCGAAATATCGAAAGGGGAAGGAAGGGTGAGGACGCATACACATACATACACACATACATTGGTTTCAAAAACATAATATTTATGTCCGAAATAGAAACTTTCTGCATTCCTAAGTTCTAGATCCTTTTTTACAGGACATCGAAGACAGAGTTTGAAAGCGGAAAGGTAATATGCCGCCAGCTACGAGGAAGAGAAAGTTTGGCGATGAGGTTCCGGGAGGGGGAGAGAAGGGGAAGGAGGAGAAGGGAGGAATAAATGGAGCTCAGAAATATTACGCAGTTAGGAAGGGGTTTAAGACGGGGGTGTTTACCAATTGGGATGATTGTAAGGAACAGATTACGGGGTTTGCGGGGGCTATGTGTGAGTTTTGTTTGCTTTCTTTCGGGAGATTTGAGATTTGAGATTGAGATTGAAAGAAAAGTGCTAATATAAGATATGCGCGCAGACAAATCCTTCTCGACGGCATCAGACGCCCAAGCATTTGTAGCCGGTAAAAACCCAGCGAAGCCATCGAAAGGTAATAAATTCTATGGTGTGGCGGTGGGGCATATACCGGGTGTTTATGAGGAGTGGGCAGATGCAAAGGAACAGATTGAGGGGGTCAAGGGACCAAAATTTAAGAGGTTTGCTACGAGGGAGGAGGCGGAGGAGTTTGTGAGGGAGGGGGGGAAAGCTAGTAAAAAGGCGAAGACGGGGGCGGAAAAGGAGGGGAAGGATGAGGAGAAGAAAGTGGTAAAGGGAAAGGGAAAAGTTACTGTGGAGGAGAATGCGCAGGCATTTAGCGGAGCGGATACGGTGAAGGTTTGGACGGATGGGAGTAGTAGGGGGAATGGCAAGGTTGGGGCAGTGGCTGGATATGGAGTTTTCTTTGGGGATGGCGATGAGAGGTATATTCATGCCCCGACACTTTCAAAATCTCCCCAATAAATATACTAACCCCCCTTCGCAGAAACATCTCCGCCCCCCTCGAAGGCAACCCCCAAACCAACCAACGCGCCGAACTCACCGCCGCTCTCCGCGCCCTCGAAACCGTACCCCTAGATAAACATATTGAAATCGTTACAGACAGCAACTACACCATCAACTGCGCCACGGTATGGTATAAGGGTTGGGAGAAAAAGGGTTGGAAAACTAGTACGGGAAAAGAGGTCATGAATCTGGATTTGATTATGAAGATTCGGAAACGGATTGATGAGAGGACGTCGAATAAGGTGCAGACGAATTTGACGTGGGTTAAGGGTCATGATCAGAATCCGGGGAATGTGGCGGCGGATAGGTTGGCGGTTAGGGGGGCGATGGGGAGTAGGGATGGGAGTAGGGAGTGAGTGGGGGGGGGGGGGAGGGGTTGTACATATTTATTATTTAGATATGAGTGTTGATATTCGGTTGTGAAAGGGAAGGAAAAGAAAGGAAAAGGATAAGAGTTTTTATAGTACCATTGTTGTAAGATTATACTGGTATCTGTTTTGGTAATGGAAGACATTGAAACTAATTGAATGATTGAATGAATAGGAGATTTGAGCCATCTCCTTTATAATGTCTTATTTGTCAGACAATTATCGATAAGAGATGGGCCAATTCCTTTTCATCATTAAAGCTACTTGAAAGTAAGTACTCGAGTATATAAATTCCATTATTTTATAGTATATATTGTAAATGTATGTATATATGGATTATGATATCACAGCATCATGCAAATCGTCATTTGTTTGGAGGGGTAACAATTATTTCCTGTGCTCTACTCGTATTCTGTACCAGGTACATACCTATATTCCCAAACTGTGAGCGGTGTAGTATTTTATACGGGTTTGTGGTTTGATGCAGGGATATTGATAACGGAAGATTATTATCCGTGAACTGAAAGACTAGACTAGACTTCACCTGCATATTTGATTGTTGTTGAATAAATTGATTAATATATTGAAATGATAAATAAATTGAACAACCACAGTTTTTTTTTCCTCTGCATACCTATTTGAAATATCATATCACCACGCGATCATATCTTGTGTTCGTACGGTATACTGTATATAGACTACAGTGTAGGGTACGGTATAGATATAGATACCTAGGTAGATATTGGAGACGGAGACTGAGACTGAGACTGAGACGGATTACCGGTATTCATTTTCTGTCGGCGGATTTTTCAGTGCTGAGATCGAATTTCCATACTCGTAGATATATTCAGCATAGAAACGATTGATTGGATTGAAGTGTGGACTAAGTGGACAAAGTGGCGGGCTTATCAAGTATTTTGAGGGAGAAAGGAATAGGACAGGGAAAGGGAAAGGGAAGAGAGGAGATAAATGGTGAAATTACAATAATAATAACGAAGGGGTTATATACATTGGTGGAAATACGACTGCGTTTGAGATTGAGAAGTTCACGATTGAGAAGTCAACGATTGAGTTTGAGATTGAAGAAGAAGGCATTGGACGGAAGATTGAAGAGGAGATTTAATCTTAGGGATTGTGAGAGTGACGATACGGGCGTTAGCTAAAAGGACGGGTGTTGTGCCGGAAATATTGAAAAGTTGGGAAAGACAGGAAGAAAGGAAGAAAGGAAGAAAGGAAGAAAGGAAGAAAGGAAGAAAAGGAGGGGATTTTTGTTCAGAGGAGAGGAGGAGAGGGGAGAGATAGACGGGAGAGTTAAACGGGATTAAGCGCGAAGGTTCGCAGACTCAGAATTTGAAGACTCGCAGTTCGGGGTCTGCAGTTCATAGGTTAGTTCGTACTGCTTGCCAATAGAATTGAAACCGGAATTCAATTCGGATATATATACCTATATATCAAGAAGGCAGACCAGAAAGCAAAAGGAAAAGACAACTGCCAAAATGCCTACTCTCGATACCTCCAACTTCAACATTGTATGTGCCGTACTTGGCGGATTCATTACTTTGTTTGGATTGGTATCTTATTTATTCAAGGAGAAGTTTTATCTTTCTGAAGCACGTATGTTTATTTCCTACCCTCTTTTACCTTCCCATCTTCAATCTCCTAACGGACAATGCCTAATATATATCTAAACAGTAATATCCCTCGTCTTTGGCGTCGCCATGTCACCACATGCAGCAAACTTCGTCAGACCCCTCGATTACGCCGGATCCATCGAAAACCTCAATACCATTACCCTCTATTTCTCCCGTCTAGTGCTCGGCGTACAACTTGTTCTCGCCGGTGTCCAATTACCCTCCCGCTACCTGGCATTAGAATGGAAAGCCCTCGCGCTCCTCCTCGGTCCCATTATGACTACAATGTGGCTTGTGAGCTCGCTCATCGTCTGGGCAATGGTTCCTAACTTTCCTTTTCTCCATGCCCTGGCCATTGGAGCATGTGTGGCGCCTACCGATCCGGTACTGAGTAATAGTATTGTGAAGGGAAAGTTCGCGGACAAGAATATCCCGAAGGAGTTGCAGAAGATTATTGTGGCGGAGAGTGGGGCGAATGATGGGTTGGGATACCCGTATTTGTTTCTGGCATTGTTTTTGGTTAAGTATACAGGGGAAGGTGGTGAGTTCGATTTTTACTCAATAACCCGTTTTGCTCTCTCTATTCCGAACTTATGCTAATCTTTCACTATAGGAGCTGGTCAAAGTGGAGGTGCCTCTAAAGCTATTGGTCTCTGGTTTGGAGAGACATGGGCTTATACCATCATCCTTAGTATCATCTACGGAGCTTCCGTAGGCTGGATAGCCAAGGAACTCCTTCACTGGGCCGAAGAAAAGAAATTCGTCGACCGAGAAAGTTTCCTCGTATTCGCCATCACTTTGGCCTTGTTCATCGTGGGCACTTGTGGTATGATTGGTAGTGATGATGTTTTAGCATGTTTTATTGCTGGAAATGTCTTTACTTGGGATGATTGGTTTCGTCTTGAGACATTAGATGATTCTCTTCAACCTACTATTGATATGTTGCTAAATCTAAGCGTTTTCATATGGTTTGGGGCTATTTGTCCCTGGGCTTCGTTTGCTAATAATAGTGTCATTCCGATTTATCGCTTGATATTTTTGGGTATTTTGATACTACTCTTTAGGTAAGCGGGTGTGCCCTCTCTGTTCTTTGGATTTTGGAATCACGGTCAGGAGCAACTTGTTGGAACCTAGACTAATTTCTGGTTAATAGACGTCTACCAATTGTCTTCACACTACATAAATTTATACATCAAATCGATGAGAAACGTCAAGCTATTTTCGTCGGATTCTTTGGACCAATCGGAGTCAGCGCCATCTTCTATCTCTACATCTCTCTCGAATTCCTCGCAACCATCACAGTAGACGGTGTGCAACGCGAAGATGCAGCACGTCTAGCCGAAGTTATGACGGTTGTCGTATGGTTCTTGACCATCTGTAGTATTGTAGTCCATGGACTTTCGATCCCATTGGGAAAACTAGGCTTCTTCCTCCCGAGGACAATCGGTAGGGCATTCACGAGTCAAACCAATAGCCAGACGGCGTTCGCTATCGGGGCAAGAGTTTATCATTCGAGTGCGGGGGTCTTGAGGGAGAGGAGAAGAAACGTTAGCGCGGATAGGAGTGCTAGTGGAACGGCCACGGCAAATGAAAGTGGGAGTGTGAGTAGGGGTGGAAGTACTGGACCGGCTTTGAGTTCGGGAACGAGCTCGAGACCGATCTTTAGAATTGGGGGGAGTGTGATTCGGTCGGGGGTTTTGGGGAGTGGAGCGGGTAGTGGAACAGGGAGCTCAGATGCGAGTCCGAATATTACTCCGATGGATGGGGTGGTGGAAGGGAGGACGATTAGGTTTCCGGATGAGGAGGCGCACGTGGTGGGGACGGGGAGGGAGTCGGAGGTTTAGAGGGTGGGAGTGATTATGATTATGATTACTATTATGAACATGTTTATGGCTTGAATGAAATGAGTGGCAGAGATGAAGATCTTATTAGGGTAGCGGGAGTTGAGAAGAAAGGGGACGATCAGCGGTAATTCAGGATTTAATGGTAATCATGAAGAGAGTAAGTAAGTACCTACCTAGTATGACGATACGATACGATACGATACGATACGATGCGACGATAGAGCATAGCTTGGATGTTTTTTCACAAGAGTCAAAGTTGATGCGTACAAATTGATGTGATGAATCCGATTGATTGGTCATATAGAGTACGTACCGGTTGTCGAGTATAGTATCGAGTCGGCGATAGATAGGCTAATAGCTTATATGTTATATATTATGCTCGTGTGTATATATATACTTGGAGAGATAGTTAGTTAGATTGATAGATATAGATATACGGATATGGTATTAGTCATATTTCCTACGATGGCATTGATTTGTGTGCTATTTTGGCAGAGAGGATTTTGTATTATTTTCATTCATATGTATCCGTGTGTATCACAATATTGCAATTGTTGTAGTGATGCTTTGTTGTATGTATGCACGTATTTATGCATATATACACATATGTTTGAAAAATAAATCATCTATTTATTCACTATGATTGATATGACTAACTCCATATTCCTTATTCCTTATTCAGGAAGACCCAACCCAAAATGTAATCAGACGTCAAAGCAACCCATATCTACCTAGGTACACATCTACATAGCTCATGGATGGCTAGTAGCTAGTAGCTAGTAGCTAGATCCACCATTGATGGTGGTAGTGTATGCAATACTCGAGTGAATAATCACTGTTGCCTGCCTGCCCATAAGTATGTATCCGGACACCGTACCCCTGTTTACCAGATATGCAGCAAAGCAAAGCAAAGCAAAGCAAAGCAAAGCAAAGCAAAGCAAAGCAAAGCAAAGCAAAGCAAAGCAAAGCAAAATAACCTCATTTCCCCTTGCGTTTCCCTTTTGCTTTTGCTTTATCTTCGTCTCTCAGAAATCAGACTCGCTCTTTAATCTCGATCCTGTTCACTTTCCCGTTCCCGTCCCCTCCGTTCTCCCACACACCCTCCACTCCCCTACAAATTTCCCCTCGCATCCTGCTCCCTCTCAATCGCCTCAAACAAACTCTTAAAATTACCCGCTCCAAATCCCTCAAAGCCCTCTCGCTGAATAATCTCCAAAAAGACCGTCGGTCGATCCATCAACGGTTTCGTAAACAATTGCAGCAGGTATCCACCCTCGTCAAAATCAATCAAGATATTAAGTCTTCGAATCTCCTCAAAATCCTCCTTGAGATTCCATTGAATCCCCGCATTTTCATCTTGCAAACGTTCTCTCATCGTCTCATAATACGTGTCGGGTACTGATATAAATTCCACGCCGCGAGCACGCAGATTCGAAACCGCGGTAATGATATCATCGGTGCGCAACGCAATGTGCTGAACGCCAGCCCCGGAATAGAAATCCACGTACTCCTCAATTTGACTCTTGCGGAGACCGGGCGCGGGCTCGTTGATGGGCATTTTGACCACATTGTTGGGGGACGCCATGACGATGCTGTTGAGGGCCGAATGTTCAGTGCTGATTTGCGAATCGTCGACTGACCAGAAGCGGTGGAAGGAGAGGCATTTTTCGTAGTAGGCGCAGGCGGATTGCATGGCGCCCCAGTCTTGGTTGCCGACGCAGTGGTCGATGGCGGAGAGGGGGATGGTGGGGAGGAGGAGGGAGAGCGGGTCACGTTTGGAGGGGGGAGTGGCGCGGTAGCCGGGGAGGAAGGCCCCGGAGTAGTGGGTGCGCGAGATTAGGGTGTGGGTTGTGTCACCGTAGGTGCGGATTATTGCAGTTGTCTAGACAGATGTATGATATGATTAGTATATTCACCTCAAACAAATCATGAATAAATCCAAAAACGAAAGAAAAAATACTCACAACCTCTCCATCATCATCCTGCCCCTTAACCGGCTTCTGCACACCCACAGCTCCCTGCTCCACAGCATTATAATAAACACTAGCCACATCATCCACCTCAAACGCCACATCCTTCACCGCATCCCCATGTTTCTCCAAATGATCATAAATCTCCCTCAACAACTCCCTCTCCTTTTCCGATATCGATTCATCGTCTTTCAGACCCGAATGTGCCTTCAACGGCGACGTCAACACGAAACGAATCTTGCCATTGCCCACCACGTGCGAAGCGATGTAGCGCGAACCCGTCTCCAGACCCTTGTAAGCGATGGCTTGGAAGCCAAATCGCGTGCAGTAGTACGAGGCGGCTTGCTTGGCATTGCCCACGTACCAGGTTATGTGGTCGTAGCCGTGGAAATTGGGGGTGCTGGTGCTGGTGTTGGTGCTGAGGGAGGAATTTGTGTGGGTGTTTGTGGGGAAGGTGAGGGAGGTGGGAGATAGGATTGGAGGGGTTATGGCGGAAGGTGCCATGATGTATTGATGTGTATATGTAGAGGGGATATGTAGAGGAGATATGTAGAAGACAAGTAAGAGTGATAGAGGGTGAGTTCCTCTAGATGTAGGTGAGATTGATATCTAGAAATAAGGAAACAGTTGGAAGGATCTCAAGACAGTTTGTCAAATGTAAACTTTACTTGCAGGTAAATTTGGGAAAAGAGTCAAACTTAAGTAACAAAGGAAGATAGATGTTTGAGAAAAAAAAAAGTAAATCTGGACTCCCTTCAGCACCTCTTCTTATGATATCGATAACCTTTCGGTATACGGCGAATTAAGCCATGTCGAAACATAGAATGACCGCATAAATCAATGCGATCTTTCCATTCACTGACTAATGAACGTAGAGTAAGTGAACCATATCGCTATCTTGTGGACCTGGGTTTGCTTTTGGAAGGTTGTTAACTTAAAGTTTGAACTCTACTTCATTCCGCACGGCTTACAACCGGTTGTTTTCGGCTTAAATCTCGCTTACTTGCTGCCGACCATTCAACCATTGCGGAATTCCAAAAAATCACCTACGGTATACTACTCGTACCGCAGTCACGCTTTTTGGTTATGCCGAGTTTCGAATTCAATCTGCTATCACGATCTCGATCAATTTTAATCATTGAAATTTTGATTAGTTTTCTCATTAATAATCCTTCTACTCGAGTACATATAACAAAACTTTCAAAATCGAAACTTACATACACACAAATCTATTCAAGAAATGGCAACCCTCACAAAACACGATATCGAAGTCCTCGAGAAGATAAAGGATCCAGAGTCGGGTCCTTCTAATCCCCTCCTTATCGATGATTCGCTTCCCAAAGATTCACACATCACTGATCCTTCTACATATCAAGAAATCGCTCGACGAGAACGAGACATCATTCTCTCGATGCAAGGTGTAGAGCTTCAAATTGCTGGATTAAAACCTTTAGCTGAGAGTTCGCCTTCATCTCAATATCAAGCTTGTGTGCAGAGCTTGAGTGATCTCATTGATGAATATCCTAATTATGCTAGTGCGAGGAATAATAGAGCACAAGCATTGCGACGAATTTATGGCGATTTGATGCTGGTGAAGACATCATGTGCCCAGGGATCTGGAGCGGATGTAAACTTACCTTTGGATATGGAAACATCGGAGACAGCCATTAAACTTGCCTCATTCAACACATTATCCGATCTCGACAAAGCAATCTCCCTTTTGGCACCCAAGACGCCCTGGGCATCGATATCTCCTCAAGCAGCAAAGACTCTTTCCCAAGCATTGACGCAACGAGGTGCTTTGTACCATCTATCAGCCAAAGAGCTATCAGCTGACACCGGAGCGAGTGTGAGGACTGATGAGAGGAGAGAGGCGGGGTGGAAGACGGTGGAGTTTGAGGAGGCGGCCTCGAGGGATTTTATGGCTGGTGGAAGGTATGGGAATGAGGTTGCTAAGGCGTTGGCTGTTAGTGCGAATCCGACGGCGAAACTTTGTGGGGATATGGTTAGGCAGGCCATGAGGAGAGAATTAGGTAGCGGCGAGAGTTAGTTGGGATTGATGCTGTTGTTGTATCTGCTTTGGGTAAGGGGTGGGAAACGATTGATTGGATCCGAGGAAGGGTAGGAGTTCTACGGTTTGCGGTGGTAAACTCATGGCGATAGTAATAGAATAACAATGTTTTGGCCCGGAGGAGACTCCATTTATACACCAATCGCTCTATCGAAAGATGAACAATTAGAGCTTACTTGTTACTATGGCATTGTGAATAAGCTTGGAAGTATTATTCGAGATGAAGTTAAGCAATGCTAAAATTGTAATCAGCCTTCTTGCAGCATAAAAGAAACGGAATGGAGCTGAGTTATTCATCCCAAGCATATTCGAGAGTCGAGACCAAATTATCGCATCGTGATTTTTCGGGTATTATTTTCCCAGATGCTGAACACATAGAGAAATCCGGTTCCGAATCGAGGAAGCAGAACATCAGGAGGGACTTGCAGTATCTCTCTTTCCGACAACAAATCGATGCAGATCGACATCACCCTTATTCTAGCCACTTCCAGGCAATGAAGGTGGCAACATAATACCATATGTCCCTTTTGCACCCATTAGACCATTCATGCATCACCCAAAGTGTCAGTGACAATCACGTTGTGCCCAAACTTTCAGCACTACCTACCCGTGTGGTGTTCCTGAGCATACGCGGCAGCAGGCCTAAGAACGAACGGGTAGTTGCCACAAAATGTTCCGAAAAATGTCGCTGAGATGGATGTGGCATACAGTTATTGCCAATTCGGATGACGAATGTTACTTTCACTTTTGAAGATCTTACCTTTTCAAATCGCCATCGAGGAGATGCTTGTCTTACTTACTGAATGGTGGAATGGTTCGATATGCTTCAAAATGGGGAGTAATTGAAGTTTAGTTTGCAAGAGAGGATTGTGGTATTATACAAGAAAGTTTTAAATTGCTAGCAAGAAATGAGTGGAGTTTATCTGAGGTTAAACTGTCACATGCAGGTGGAAAAATTCAGACGTGTGTGAGCGGGTTATATAGAGTGTATTATTATTATTATTATTATTATTATTCATAGGCTGGAGAAATGCCTTGCCTTGTATATCCATATTATGGGACTAAAAGGTCCCTTTCAAGTCCGACGGGTATAGGCATGATCAACGTGGGAAAACCAGAATTTTATTTGAGATCAAGATCTTGCAGAGCTTGATTTTCCCTGACATGATGGATAGGATATGTTTTAACTGGAATGGAAAAGTCAAATGCTACGGCATGCTCTTTGGTAGTTCATTGTGTCGACAAGAATTCAGCTTCAGCGCCAATCATTCTTGGTGACGCGGTTGATACTTCTTGTGGAGCTCATTTATATTATAAACGTACGATATGTGACCTTTACGGAAGTACTCAAGATGTACCATGGCTACCAACTTCAAATTTTCAGCAGCTGGCAAGCCTGCCATGAAACAGGCAGGATAAAGAGCGCTTGCCAGTTCCAACGAATAAATAACTCCTGTCAGCCCAAAAGCATATCGTGGTTTGGAAAAGCCTGACTTGCTATTCCCACACCCGAATGCCAAAACTTTCAAAGCACACTTGATCCATCAAATGGTCTGGTAAGAACATTCTCCCAAATACTACCAACAACAATGCAGCCTTGTGGACAATACAGTTGACCCAGGCCACGAGAAGCGAATCAGATGAGCAGCATAATTAGAATGGTAAATGACGAGAATGGCAGTTGGCGATGTTGGTTAGATCTGAACGACACTGCAATCTGTGACTAGGATTTTTGGTCATATTGATTATGCTGGAAACTTTTACCGGCCAGCCAAGACGATGAGTCGCACAGACTGCGCCCACAAAAGCCATCTCTGGTTTTGATACTACCACACCAATCATGTTACTCGTGAGTCGTGATATGTATTTGAGTGGCGTTCACCCAAAAAGCAGGACGGACGGCTACGAGCCCATCCGTTATTGGAGGTTAGTTTCGCACATGCAAAAAAGCTCCCGAGACAGTTTCCCACCATCATGGTATGGTGGCGTGCTACCTGGTTTCTGCTGCGGTCTCTGGAATATAACCAATGGGTGTAAGAAGTTAATTACTTTGGTAACAAGGTCGTAGTACAGGTGATCCATCGTCCCAGAGAAAAGAATTCGGCACTGCGTTGACAGGTTTAGATGGGTTGGCCGCACCTGGGTCCCAAGCCAGCCTTGAGAGGAGGGGCTTAGATCTCCAATGAAAAGTCTAATAACTTCGATATCATAGTACAACTTAAAGCACTTGCTTGAATTGAGACATTAAAGAAGTGTCGGTAGATTGATTTATTGTGATGTGATGTGATGTGATGTGATGTGATTGAAAACCCGACATATTAATCGGGTTGATGCCGGGTAGATGTCGGGCATACAACCTTCGATTTTAAACGGGTCGTCTTACTCCAACCTCTTTTCTCTTGGAAAGGCAGAGTTGCTTATCTTCAAGATCCTTTATCCATGAAACACCAGATGGATTTACTTTTTCTCAGGCCGATCAAGCCTTTGCCAGACTCTGGGCCGCATGGATACGGAGCTTATTTATTACATTTACTTTTTCTCCCCCCACGTATGTGTTAATGTGCGTGGGATAGCATTCTTACTTCCTAGATTGCTTCGGACTAGATTGCATTTAATAAGCCCATAAAACTACTTTACAGCTAATCGGTTCCTCTTTTGACTATAATACACAATACAAGAGAGCTGAGTTAGCTCCGTGACTCCAATGTTATGTGGTTAAGCGTATCGCCAGAAGTTGCCAATGTTGGTTGATCAGCATATCAAATTTACCAACCGACTGGAACTCAAAGGACCCGGAGCCTGTTTGTATGTGATTTCTGTTTTTTCTACTCGAGTAGATGATTTCGTGAAGACCAATAGTCCAAAACGATATCACATCATTACTGGTAATACTGTAGTGGCATTTGAAAATTTAATTAATTTGATGCTTTAACTATCTGTGTGTATGTATGTCTTGGAATAAATGAGGGTGATCATCTTATAAATCAGAAAGAATATGGATGGGTTCATAATTTCATGGAGATCAACTGCTTTTGGTGACACCAGCGGAAGGGAGACGAATATTACCGGTTCGAGTAAAGTCGGTTCCGGATTTTAATTATGGGATTGTAAAATTCTATCCCGTGTATCGCATGAAAGATCCTCAATGTGGTTAGATTTCCATGGTATAGGACTATTTTTTGGGATTAGTCCCCCGCGCTGCTCGTACGATGTCCAATTTGGATTTATCCGGACAGGGGCACCACTCCACCCACTGCACCAACGCTGCTCCATGAGGATCATCTTCGACTCGGGAGTCGGGATCTCCTGAATAGTTGAAAGTTCCACTTATGGATTGAAACTTTTCGAGAGACACAAATGTTACTGAACTACCTATATAAGTACTTAGGTAGCTGAATGGTCAGCTTATATACTTAGCCAATATGATATCAATCGAAAGCACCGATCACGAACGGGTCAATTGACGGGTGATGTTGATATCATTTTTATTAGCTACCGGTACTAGATACCTACGGAACTGACTGCTCGGAAATGCTTCGAGACCCAAACGTTTCCCGGAAATGCAATGTAGGTTTAAGCGACATATTAATGCATGGCCTAGGCGGTACCCCCTTCATACTTTCCTAGTGCTAAATGGTGCTTGTTTCCACAAATGTAACATCCACTGAGATTTTATGGGGATAATACCTATTATTCTCAGTACTAAGTACCGTACTTGTACCCGTGAACCTGATTTTCCTATCTCTTAGTTTTGGGTTGTTGAGATAGTGGATTTGCTGACCAGGCCGTGTAGCCATTAATCAATCTATATACCCGCACCATACGACACCAATAAGCATTTGATTTCGGCTGAGACACAAAAGCTGGGGGGGGGGGGAGTGTGGGCGAAAAAGTAAGGACATTTTGAAAGACATGATGTTTCGTGCATAGAATACGAAAATTGTGTTGAAGATATTGATGCAAGAAAAGACTGAATGACTTTTATGACATTGTGAAAAAGGTGCACATGCTCTTTGTATATAGCAATGTCTTTCATTACTTCCATAAATTCACAAGTATGGTGGTATGGTGGTATGATGGGTGTTGGTGTACGTTGCATTGCAGAGAGATAATAATGTACAGCCACCAACCCACGGAAGACTAGATGCTTTTCGTGCAAACTTACTTACAGACTGGTAACGGAATGAGAATTGGATGAGCCTAATAAGCCTATTGAAAGGCTTAAGCCATGTTATACAGCCTATTGGGCCTGTCAAATCCCCTGTCAAAAGCCTGCTTTCTCAGTTCTAATCCTTTTCCCTGGGTTGGGTGAAATAGGATATATGTGCCCATTCATACATAGTTTGTCAACCAGTTATTCTCTGATCCAATCTTTTCTTTCTCTCAAAACACAACAACCTAACCTTTGGAACCTTTTTTTTTTTTGATGATCCTAGGGTATTACTGCGTACCGGTATTACATTACTGCACTAAAAGCGGGCAACCAAAAACACTGCTCTGGAATACACTCGGGCCCTTGGATTGGTCTCATTGGTGCCAATACAGAGTAATGAACTAAAATTCTTGGGGATAGATGGTACAAAGCGACAGGGCACAGCTTGCTCCATTGATATTGACACGACTGGCTTCTGAGAGCCCCCATACCCAGCAAATTTACCCAGCAAATTCCACATTATTCCCTTGTCGTGCAGAGATAGTCTGGTCTCCCCTCTACCATTTACCGCTGTATCTCTTCTTCGTCCTCGAAAACTTGACATCACTCGATACCACTCACTCGTTGCTGATTTCCAAAAACATAGCGGTATGAAGTGATTGAGAAAGGGCAGACAGAAAGCACAGAACATCCTTATCAATATACTTATTGTGCTTCGTTTTCAATCATCGAAGAATACCTCGATAACAGTTCCATCAGGAACACTTACTACCAGGTTACCACCCTCGCCATCCTACCAACCTAAGCATTCCCAAACTTTTTAGTTTAAGCTGAATGGTAACCAACCGCCAACGCGGCCACTCCGACCTCAATATATTTAACAATTCATTCTTTACGATTATTTCAAGCCTCATAAATAGAGCAAAATTTTGAAACATACATATCTAAGTAAGCATTTGACTCGATAATGCATTGTCGCTTCCTTACCTTACATTCCGATCCTCGTACCCATCAAACTGGGTGTCGGGTCAAAATTAACTTTCTGGTCACTGGAAGGCTTCATGTGTTAGGACTAACAATGAGGTTATAGCATATATTATAATTTTGATTACAATCGGCAATCATGTCTGAACGAAATATTTCCATCGCTTCGAAGCATTTTAGAGGGGGTGTAGACTCCAATATGGCCGCACCCGCAGCTTCCAAAAGCAAACCCGAAATAATTACGAGGACGACCAAAGGAGGGAGGAAACTCAAATACACGTTGACGGTAATCCAACAACCTGAACGTGCAAGAGCTTGTGGTTCGGGGGCAAAGTGTATGTTGGCTTTTCTTTGGTGAAGAAGGGGCTTAAATATTTGTTGCTGCATAGACTAACCTAACGCCGTTTCTTAGCATCTGCCGATCGACGGCCCGTTGACCCTCCTCCCGTGGTTCAACTTCGCATTTACGATGAAACCGAACCTCGACAAGAGAAGGAGATAACGTTCCACTATAATGCAAACTTCTTTCTTTTTGCAACCTTAGAAGTGGCTCGGACAATCGCTCAAGGTCGTGTACAAAATTCGGCTCCTCAAGTACCTGTTTTGACGGGCATGCCAGTCTCTGGAATGGCATACTTGGATAGACCTAACGAAGCTGGATACTTTATTTTCCCCGATTTGTCTGTTCGACATGAGGGCCAGTACAAGTTAAGCTTCAATCTCTATGAGGAGACCAAGGAGGAGAATGATACCGATATCGAACCTTCAAATGAATCAAGCATGCGAAAGATGTCGAGCGCTGCAGCGGACGCGGAATCGTCTTTTGATTGGCGCATGGAGCTTAAATCTGAACAATTTACTGTATACAGTGCGAAGAAATTCCCTGGGCTCACCGAAAGCACCGATTTGAGCAGGACCGTTGCGGAACAAGGTTGCCGAGTTCGTATTAGACGTGATGTAAGAATGAGAAGGAGAGATACAAAGCCTGGAGGTGATTTTGGCGAGAACGAGGATGAATACCCACAAAGGGGACGTGCTACATCACCTCCATATGATTACGCTACCCAAGTTGTCAAACAGAGAGCTCTGAGCGCGAGCAGTAATGATGATCCACAGCAGAGGCGTGGATCAGGAGAATTTTCACCATATCATACGCCTTCGGGTTCTCCATCGTCAACTCACGCTCTTCCACCCAATGGCGGACAACTGAATTGGATAGCGCAAGCTGGATTTGCTCCCGGGGCCGTACAGTCATTACAACCTCCACGTCCACGTCCACCTCCCTCTTCATATCAACAGCCAATATCGGCTGCTTATTCTAATCAAGGACCGTCGGCACCATTTCGTCAGCAAGTACCTCAAGGTCCACCTCCGCATCCAGGAAATTACGCTGGCTTC
Source organism: Sclerotinia borealis F-4128 (assembly GCA_000503235.1). NCBI lineage: Eukaryota > Fungi > Ascomycota > Leotiomycetes > Helotiales > Sclerotiniaceae > Sclerotinia > Sclerotinia borealis. Next base: position 132,256 of record KI628592.1, on the reverse strand, counting down.
GAGGAGAGGCAGCCTTATAGCCAATATCGTCATCCCACGACCAATCCTCCTCAACCACGATCGTTTGAATCAGACTACCGAAGAATGTCGTTTGCATATCAAGTATCCACTGCACCTCAAGGCCCTCAACTTATTGCCCCTGCTGTTCAAAATCCTCCTCATAGCCAACAATCAGTGGAACCTACTTATAGCCGTAATCCTCCTACGACTGCGTATCCCACTAGTTATCAGGATTCGATCGACCTCGCACCACTGAGAACAGAGCAACCCGCAGCTATGTCTCCGCTTGCCCCGGTAATGTCCATCTCTCGTATGCCACCAAACCTGGCCCCCATGCCAAGTCCTATGCCAAACCACAACTACAACAAGCTAGAGAGATCTATGTCGTATAACCAATACACTCCCATTGAGGTAGACCCAGCACAACCCGCCAATAAGAGAAGCTTTGGTGATGTTTTCAGCACTGCTCACGAGCCGCTACATAACGGTAGACGACCAAGCGCCATTTCCCAACAAGAAGAAGAGGCGGAAGAAAATAGGTTCAGAAATGAAATGATTTACAAGCGGGCTAATGGTCAAGTTCAACAAAAACCCGCTCCTTACCTCAACTAGAATCCAGCATCAACCTCCAGAGGCCCTCTGAAGTGAGCGTCAAACATGTTTATAGCAAAGGCGTTTAATGCTGGGATTTTTCTAGACGCCTTCGATTTCTTTACCATTTTTGCAATATACGATTTCGAACCAGATTTTTACGATACCATTTTGTCGGGTATACTTACTTCCCATTTGCCTTTTCGCATTTTCTTACTTATACGATTCGCGGTGGTGTTATTTGTGCATATTTTCGTACGCTTCTGAAAAAGCATACATGGATGGGACTTCGTTTATGATATCTAGATGATGGAGCACGTGGCCTTTTCCAGCTTCGGTACTTTATGTTTCGTCGGTACATTTGGAAATTGGAATGGATGGCTGAGAGCAGGGCCGGGGCTGGAGAAAACCATTCTGTAATTTATGAACGGAAAGATGGAGAGAGAGAGAGAGAGCAGGGGACTTCTTCATCAGATGGAATGGGTAGGCCGCTGGCATGGATTAGGTTTGCACTGACTCACTGAGTCGAATACCTACCTACCTATATGAAATCAAATGGTTGAAATAGGTAGGATAAGATCTATAGAATGAAATATGATCAATTGCCTATTTAAAGGGATTGCCCAATTGGCGAATATCTACCATGAATTCTCTTTCTGTATTGTGATCCATCATTATATTCACCCATAACATATATCAGCGATCTTCAGAATTCAGGCCACAGATGAGCTAGCTGCCCTGTGATGAATTTTCAAGGCTGAGGCCGTTACGGTTACTGTAGATACGATGCAGGTACGATGTATAATGTACAATGTAATCTTACAAAGCAAGACGTATGTCCTCGAGCCACTAGCCACTAGCCACTAGCCACTAGCCACTAGATAGCTAGATAGCTAGTTCTAATCAACTAATGCTTGACATACATACCGACCTACCTAGGGTTCGAGTGCAGTGTAATTTATATATGTGGATAGTGGAAAGTGGACAGTGGCTATTTGATGGGGATGGGGATGTGGATGTTGATGTTGATGGGGATGTGGGTAGGAGCGGATGTGGGTGTGGATGTAGATGGTATGGTAGGGTATGCATGTATGGATGGACCTTTTGATTCTTGATGTTAGGACTTAGATGATGATGGATGTGGAGATGGATGTAGAGGTGGAGGTGGAAGGTAGAAGGTTATTGATACTAGATTAGGAAGTGCGAGTTGGAGTTGGAAGGGCAAGTTAGTATATTCTGATTATTGTGTGTTATAACAGTATATATGTACTTCACAATGGGAATGGGAATATGATTTGGGGAATGATACATTAATAATAGTGATTAATAAATATTATTGAAGTATAAAATACATGTTATACAATACACGAGTAGTATAATTAAAGCTTAAGCGCGCGTGTGGGAATTAATTATGAGTGGCTGGGATTACCTAGGTAGTTATTTACAAACTATTTTCTTGGCAACGGTTCTCGGGATTTGTTGACTTCTTACCAGCCAGCACTTTTTGTTTTTGTTTACTTTCTACTTCCAAAGTAGTCAAAACTCAAAAAAGGCTCAACAAACCGTGTCTGCGTCTGCGTGTTCGTGCAGCGGTGAGAACTAATTTTATCATCAACTCCGCATTTTTTCTTTGTATTGTATGCATCCTGCAAGTTCGTATCAACAAGAACAACTACTCCGTACGAATCAAAAGAAAGCTCTTGATGCGCGAAATCCTGAGTATATTGGAAGCTTGTAAGACATTTTGATACGCTATTTCAAGGTACCAGGTACCAGGAAATAGAGGTGCTTCTATTTGAGGTGCATGCATATTCAATTCATACATCCCCCATCTCAGCTCTTGTCTTTCGATCTTCTTTCTTCTTTGCGACTCCCCTCCTCCTCCTTCCTCTCTTCCTTATTGGAGTCCAACCGATAAACACATTTATTTGTGCGCGTCAATGTCACCGTGTTAAACATACGCACTTGAGAGGATTGGCAATGGCGAGTTACATGGTTAGTTATCACCAAATCCCCAGATCCATATTTCAAACTTGGTTGATTGCATGCACCTTCCCGAGTCCCGAGGAAGCATCAATAAAGATGTTCGAGATATAACAATTACTAATATTTTATTTCATCAGACTCCTCGCCGCCAGTCGATGGATCATCCTATGGGCGAAAGTCCATTTGATGATTCTAGATATTCTATCGATTCGAGAACGGGTTCGAAGAGATTGTACAGTAACCGCAATGCCCGACCGACAATTCTGAGAGATGATGGTGAAGGTGGAACTCATTTGGGTCCCCTTTTCGATAACGATGAAGAATATCCAGAGGAGAAGCGTCACCGCTCCGAAAATTGGCCTCTACCGTCCGCACCTGCGCCTGTTCAACAGGTAGTCGCCCCTCCATCTCGAGCTCCTTCACGCACTCGCAGTCGAACAAGCCGAAGATCCACAGCATCCCCTCAAACTGGCCGACTTAGTCTCCATAGAGCTCGTCCCTCGAGATTTATGGAAGGTAGTATGAATGATAAAGTCAGTCAACTTCCGCCAACACCATACCTTTATCATGAAGAGGAGCTTCGCGAACGATACATTGAGGATGAGCTTATGGGAAACAATGGCCACAATACTCCAGGTAGGAAGATGGCAAAGCCTCACGGATTCATGCAACATTCAAACATATCCATGGGCGCAGAATCGTCACTTGCAGGTATATCCGATACTTCTCGACAATCGACTATATTCCGATTCGGTAGTAAGATTGCAGCTTCAATCAAGCCATCGAATTGGAAGATATTTTCCAAGTCACAGAAATTCCCAGAGGAGACGCCCCAACAAAGAGCTGTACGAGAGCGTCAGGAGAAGGCGGAAAAGATGTATCACGAGTTGAAGGCAAATGGTTTCTTTCGCGACGGTGCAATTATTCAGCAGCCAGGCTTCAAACCTGCCAGGCATTCTATGGACCAAGCACCACGATTCAAGCATGATTCTGGAGTCGAGTTGAATGATAAATATCATTCGAGAGAAAATTCACCTACAGAGGATAAGAAGCAGAGTAGACTTAACGTTCATACTCAAGAGTTTTATCATGACAGTCCTGCCTCGAAGTTTTCTGCGCCGGTTGATGCTTCAACCCCTCGACGTGTTTTCCAACGAAAGACGCCATCGATGTCGAACCTCAAAAACATGACGAGCAGAGAGTGGATTTCACGTCCTGCGTTGCCCGAAGATTCTCAACCTGTGAGAAAGGTTCCCTCAAGAAAGGAGTTTCAGAAACAGCAAAAGCTAGTCAAGCGTGTTAGTGATTTGGAGAGCAAGCTTGACAATGCCCGCCGTGAATTATCGGACATTTTCGCAGAGCCACTTGCTGATGAGCAGATATACCAACCCCCTGATTATCAACGACCACAATCTTACCAGCATTCATACCAGTCATCATATCAGCAGTCACACCAGCTACAGCCATCACATCCGCCACCTCCTCCACCTGGTCGATATGGTAGAGCACGCTTTGTACCTGGTGCTTTGGCGACCCTTCCCTCTGAGCGACTCTTGAGCGGCTACGTTGATCCTGAAGAGAACTTCAACGGCAATGAAGATTTTCACAATATCGGAAAAGCTATTACTACGCAAGATAGCATGGATCATACTTCGACTGGACCAACTGATTTGTTCAAGACGAACCAAATTCGAACTGTACAAGCAATCCAGCATTCCACTACGGTTCCTGAGGAAGGATCGGAATATGTGCTATCTAGCATTGAGTCAGAAGATAGCGAAATGACTGATAGCCCCCATTCTCAATCGGTTATTACAGGCGGATCTGTCAATGGTGCCAAGGCGATTATTGAAGTCACACCTACAACTTCTCGTATCCCTTCACAGCAAGCCAGTATTGAAGAGGAAAAAGCGTCGGCAGCGACAACCAAGCAACCTCGCACAATGAAGAAGAAGAAGAGTGCCGAAAACGATGGGACATTTAGGCCTACACCTAAATCCGAATCTGATTCCGATTCGGCTCCAGATTTTAAAGTCAGACCTCTGAAGAAGGTTAGGAGTAGCCGAAATCGCAAATTTATCAACGAGAAGAGTCCCTATACTGGGCCATCTACTCCCGAAAGAAGAGTTGCTTCGGACAATGCACGCAAATCGGTAACCCGATATACTGCTCAGGGCCAAGAAACCGAAAGACCCAAAAGCATACTTGTGAAGCTCAAGGTTCCCAAGGAATCACCTCCCGCCAAAACCGATGGTGCTGCCCTCAAATATATCAAACCGAGTCAATCATTGACCCAACGATTTCAAGCTGAAGATGATGTCGTTGACCAAGAATCCAACCATTACGGGGTTCCTCCTGTACCCAAGATTCCACGACATGTCCGACTCCCCAGTGGCGAAATGTTCAACACAGAGATTCCCAGACCGCAACAAACACAACCAGCTAAATCTACACAAAATACCAAGGAACCTGGGGACTGGCCCGACGATCTCGAGATCTTTTAATTGATTCTCTGAGCCACGAACACCTCCCGCTACAGTACATACCACCACTACCTACATCCAGAGCATACGAGGAAAAACCCCCAACAAAACCAAAAATTTCACTTCACCCAAATGTGTTACGAGCTTACGACAGACATGATGATTGGATAATGTATTAATTCTACGAAATTCACGACGATCTTTACGCTTTTTAACGGCAATACACCTAATTTCCTTTAATTTTTCTTTAATTTCTTTTGTTCACATTTCTTGACTCTCTTTATGACTGATATGAATGAGAAAGGCGTCTTTCTATTTTGCCTATTTGCGAGAGCGCCGTTGCATTTGCATTTGCATAGCAAATCATAGCATAGCAGCATAGCATACGTAGTCGGAACCACTGGAGCGATTTGAGCGAGCATTTTGATGCATATGTATTACACAGGCGAGCAATTTGAGGAAAGGGGCGATGGGAGGCAGGGCAGGGAAGGGAAGGGATGGATTGGAATGGAATACCTGGCAATTTTCTTTTCTCCCAGGAAAACATTCGATTTCGAGTTCATTTTATTTTAGATGGGTTGATGTGGTGCAAGTATGATTTGCAACACCATCTATCTCCTCTAATCACCTACTTAGCTAGCTACCTGATTCGATTCATATCGATTCTCTCCATTCATCTGTACATTAATACCTAGACTATTCCCGTAGAACAAATTCCGAATGTTGATAATAAAAAGTTTTCGTTGTGATTCCACCCATGCATGCATGGTATGATTGTATCGCTTGCTTGCTTGCTTGCTTGCTTACTTTCCAAAAGGTCTTGCTGAAAATCGACTAGTGAGACTTCCATCCTTCCTCCCATCCAACCATCCCGCCTTTCGTCCCATCCATCATATTTTCCCAATCTATCCTTCCACCCACCCATACATCCTTCCTATAACGATCCTGTACAGGTAAAGCCCAGGAACCCACAAACCATCATATCAGTATCACCATCAAATCCCACCCATCAAATCAAATGTCATCATGAGACGCTAAAACGCATAATAAAAAATCGGCCCATGCTTTCTAGTGTAAAGGCGATCGAGGGGTACTTAACGTAACGCAAGATGAATTAAAAAAAAATGTGAAAACGTAAAAAAGCCAGCATGAAGTGTCAGGGAAGATGTTATAATTCTAAATGAATTATAAAACTTCCATCACACGCCCTTGGTCTTGATTTTGATCTGTAAGAGAAGTGAAAACGTAAGAGGCGCGGGACCAAACGGCGGGGATGCGAGTGTAAAATGTGGCGAGCATCATGACCAGGAGGAGGGGGATCTATGTGGAGTTTTGTTAGTCTGGGGAATGTTTGGACAAAAGATCAAAGGGAAGGGGAAAATAAGAAGAATAGAACATGGACATACCCAGATAAGGAATAATTTTCTATCACTCCTAACCCTCTTCAATTTCTCCTGCCGTAGCAGTTGTATCTGGTTTTGCTGCTCCACCGTCACTACTTCCTTTCCACCAATTCTAAGGGTGCCCATAGGTAATGATTTCCTTTGCGCAGCATTTGTTGAACTTTCTGCTCGAGTCGCAAATGTAGACATCTCAACGTGTGTTTTTGTTTGGTCGAATGCTTGGGCACATTTGTTATCCGCGATGGTTTCTGCAACTGCTTGTTCTGCGAAAGCTCGTTTCACATCTACATCACTTTGTGGGAAGATATCTTCGTAGGCGGGCGGTGCTAGAGCTACATTACCGGAGAAAAGATCCCACCATTTGTTGCCTTGTTCCTTAGCGCCATCTTGACGTTCAGGACTGTCTGGACGGCTACCGATGCGGCGGACCATTGGACTTGGTAGATAGGCTTGGTAATCTGGAAGGTTTGCAAGTGTAGGCATTTGTGGCATCTGAGGCATCTGTGGCAATTGTGGCAGGTTTGGGAGACCAAGATGCATACCATTATGGAAGCTTTGTTGCAGGTGCTGCATCTGAGCCGTAAATTGTGCCATCATCTGATCTCGGAATGCCGTCATGGCCATGGTTGGAGAGGCCAAGCCTTCGTCTGCTTCGACTTCAGGAAGTTCCAGAACAGGAGTTTTGGTTGTCTCAATAGTCTCATTCAGTATATTCTTTGTACTTGATCTCCTAGATTGCCTGTTTCGCATCGAGAATATGCCATCAGTAGCAGCGTCAGTATCAACATCAGCGTCCTCGTCCTCGTATTCGTTGTCGTCCTCGTCGTCGCTATCACTGATACCACTTTCATTGGGTATCTCTGCATTTGGTGGTTGCCATAACGATCGTAATGATGTGGCACTGCTGGTCCTGCTTTTCAATGAAGAACCACTTCGTCTTCTCGAATGATGTTCTACTCTGCGAACGGCACGATGGACTTCCTCGGAAGATGTCATATCTCCAGGAGCATATCCTTGGAGACTTCTAATCAATGGATCAGCGCCACTGAGGATGAGGCGTCGGACGATTTGTGGATGATTATGAAGGGCAGCGAAATGCATAGGAGTAAATCCACCCTTATCTCGTGGTTCGCAATTCACATTCCGTGCCAGTAAAGCGGCAACGAAGCGATGAAGTCCCAATGAACAAGCGAGGTGAAGCATTGTTTGCCCAGAAATCTTACGTAGGTTGAAGCGCGGCTTGGTGGGACTGTCATCAAGATCAATAAGATCTAGACATCTCAACAGCGTTGCTTCAACATCGACACCAAAACTTGCCGCATTGAATCCACCCCCATGCTGTGAGGATCCACCGCCACTGGGCGGAGATTGACCTGATGGTGCTCCCCAAGGGCCATCCACGATTCTTCTTGCAAGATCACGCACGTCTTCCATTTTGCCAGTCATCTTATGACCTAGCACGGCTAACGCTGTTCTAATAATCTGTTGCTCATCATCATCTACATACTTAAAGAACGCGGTTTGTTTTGGCATTGGTGGTGTTGGATATTGCTGCCTTTGTTGATGCTGATGTTTGAACGTGACAGGTACAGTACCCGCAATGGCGGAAGGGGGTAAAAGACACACCAAAGATGTCTCGCCCCAAAACGTCGTTGTTGTTGCTTTAGCGTCACCGAACATTACTTCCAGCCCTTGACAAAATCCACTGCCCAAACAGGTAACTTCTATTCCTCCAGCCTTTGGCCCTTCGTTTGGTATCAGTTTATGAATCACGGGTGGCCGCTGAGGACTCAAAGTCAGGGGCATGCCATATATCCCATTAGCCACAGCTTGTGCCATGTGAGCTTGTTGCTGCTGCTGATAGATTTGGACGTTATTGCGCATACCATTCGGACTTGGAACACGACTAGGATGCCCTGAAGGGGGCGCCGAGTAGAGTTGGTGCATGGCCAAATTGTCCGTTGGTTGGGGTCGATGGACATGCGCAGTATATAATTGATCATTACTATTCGGCGTAGGAGGACCTGTATTATAATGCGTTGAAACATGTTGCATTGGAGGAGCAGGTTGGCAAAATGGCTGCTCATTTGATGGAAAATTGGGGAGATTTGGTGTAAATGGGGATGGTATAGTGGAAGTGGCGGCGCTGACCGGTACAAGAGGTCCAATATTCATTCCCATTTGCCCTGTCTCTAGTTTTGTCATTGCTAGACCAGTGGGAACCTTACCAGAAGAGCTGGCTTTGCGTTTCTTAGAAAGTGGAGGGCCAGATGGAGTCGAAGGTGATGCTTGTGGCGATGGATGTCGAGGCGTCATTGTATTAGAGATTGTTTGAGGTGGATTGGATGGTGGATAATTCATTGGCTGTGGGTACGGCATGAAATTCTGTGGTAGGTTCTGAAGATCCGATGCGGATGGTGAAACACGGAAAGGATGCATGCCAGGAACCACACCGGAGGTCATATCGAAGTTTCTCTCATTCGAATACGAAGTCGGACCTGAAAACATTTGTCCATCGGGCGCACAGGATACCTGTCCAGGAATAGGTAGTAGGTTGTGCGTCTTGTGGTCATCTGTAATCATTATTGAAGAGGTGATGGCTTGTGCAATCAGGCGCTCTTGGTAGTCCTTTATAGTAAATATTACCCGAAACCCAATTTTTTCATTTTGATGCCGGCAATAACATGCAATTCGCATGGGAGCATCAACCTGCATAGCACCATCAGGTACGAAGGGTTCAGGTCGGTCGCCCGTAGCTTCCGAGGGAGGTTGACTTGTGGGTGATTGCCAATCCTTAACTTCATGAGTGTTGAATACGATGACTCGTTTGGCCTCGTCTTTATGCCATGATTCTTCTTCCTCAACTTTCTTTACCTTCTTCCGAGCGGCCCTTTTTCTCTCACGCGTGATGCAACCGCTACATATCAGGACTTCACCTCCATTCAATGGTTTTCGATCGTCATCTTCATCGGATCCACTGTCCGAGGACTGACTAGGAGAAAATTCGGGGGCTGCTGCTCTTTCCAAAGCCTTTCGTAAAATATCCGGATTTTCCATTGCACTAGAACAGACTAACATCGTATAAAGCTCCAAAGTGTCAGGTGAGCGGTCCGGTGGAGGTTTGACGAGAAGTTTAGGTTTTGAGATAGTTTGTGTTGGCAAATGAAGCTTGGTAACACCTTGTGGAACAGGAAAGAGTGTCATTTTGATGGGAATTTGAGTCTCTACTCGTGACTTCAATGGAGTGGGGTGTATTGTCAGAATCGGCTTCGTATATGACACGCCCGAGTTCTGGCGATTCTTGTATTGAGGTGTGTTTTGAAACGATAAGGGATTAAATTGGGCCTGAGTTCTCATCATGTTATGAGGCACTTCCATGCTATTTGTCCAAGGCGGAAGGCCATGAGCTGCATTGGGCATTATGCCAGACATGAATTCAAGCCCAACATTCGGAGAGGGAGAGTTGGTGAACATATGATGTGCAGGAGACGACGCTTGACTTGTTGACTCTACAGATAAGGGCGAGGCTTCTCTTGAACCCATATGGTATCCATTTGTAGAGTGTACTAACGAGTGTTGCTGTAATTGGTAGATACGTTAGTACATTCTTTTATTGGGAACTAAACAGTGAATAATCATTGGACTCACAGAACTTGATTTATTATGATTCCTGAATTTATTCCTGACCATTGGCGATATCTTTCGAGGGGTATCGTGCTTTATAGTCGACATTTCTGGTGATTCCATATCCATTGCTGTCGCAAAAGGACTTGGACTACTCGACGCACTGTCAAAGTCAAAATCATTTTCCATGCTCTTGTCATTGAATCCAAAATTGTTGATCATGGCAGTTGGGTTGATGGTCCCATTCCCAGCGTAATCACCAAAATTTGACATACTCTCCCCCTTGATCATATCGTCGCCTTTCCAATCTCCCATATCTATGTCATCCCCCATCATTGCGGCCCCTGAGTTCAAAGCGGATCGAGACGAATCTGAGCCAGACTTTCTGTTATATTCCATTGAATCGGACGTAGAGCTATGGGACGAGCCAGCCGGTGAGGCTGTCGACGGAGATGACAAAGGCGCCTGCAGTACGGCCGTGTTAATGAAGGAAGGCTGCTCAGGACTCTTGTGGCCGGCAACACTCGGTGTCGTATATGCTGAATAGTATGGGGGTGAATCGTGTGAGAAATCCTCGAAGAGATTGTTTTGACTATACGTTGCCTCAAAGGACATATGGGAATTGTCGAGGAATTCAAAATCGGGGTCAGAGTCCGCACCCGACATATCTGAATTGAGAATGAACGGCGGCGAACTTGCAGATACAGATTCTGATATTGCCTGCATAACCGGCCTCTTCGAATATGAAAACAAGGCTCTTCGAATGTACTGTATATCCTTAGGTGGTAGAGACTATGTCAAAGCCCTAGTCCGCAGAGGTTCCCAAATTCTCGGCGCAAGATGACCGGCCTGACGATGACTTCTATCCCGATTATATCAATACTACTGGGACATTATGCGCTGCTCTTTTCAAACGTATGCAATAGGAAGAAATGGACGCGGTCGTATGGAATCGGACGAAGAGATCGTTATTCGCCAAGTGAGGTGTGCGTCAACAGGCAGGAAGTAAAAAGGCGAATAAGATTTACTTGGGCGATATTAGAACTACTGGGTCGAAAGCAGTATCAGTCAAATGGGTATATTGAATGTGAATTGATTAACAAATTGTGAAAAAGGCAAGAGGTACAGAATGTGGATTGTAAGTACTTTGTAAAGCACCAAATGGAGTACAATATTGCTGCAGTTCTCCAATTTAGTCGCTGGGTTGATGGATCCTCGTTCTTTTAGGTAATCCTCAGGCTGAAGTTTCCACGCACGAAGATCAGAAGATCACGTTGACGCTAAGAGATGGGACTTCTCAGTAATGCTCAAATACAACGGAGAAAGGGAAGAAAGAGAAAGAGATTAGAGTGAATATAGATAAATACTAGGTGAGTTGATGAAGGGAGTGAGTGAATACTGGTATGGTATGTACTACTTACTGACTACTCACTCGTACTTGAGTACTACTACTACTGTACTGTAGAACTTTACATCTTTCGAGAACAAACTGGCGGTGATGCTTCTGCCAAGGTGCTCTTTCTCCAATTAGATTATATGAGTACTGAGTACAAATTTCTTCATTATGTACTGTGTATCTATCACTCTTTTACTTCCTCTTCCCACACGAACCTCTTCACGAAAATTCAAATATGTATCCTACTTCGTTCTATGAGTACATCCTTTCTACATTTCATGCCTTGAATCATTATTATAGTCAGCAACTGAACACAAGACCTAGAGACAAACAACGCACGCACGAAAAACTAGTCGATAGGGAGACAAGGGTATCAATGAACAACAACTGGCCAAGGAGAGAAATGGGACAAAATTGCATGGATAACACACACGAGCGAGCGTCCAAAATCTAGCAAAACAAGCAGATATGTCAAATTAGAGACAGCTGCTCGAGCGAGGGGGAGCAAAGGGCTTGCTGCACGATTGCGATTACGGACCTCAGGTTTTTCACTTTGGGCAAGCAAAGAAGATAAAAACCGTGCCGATTCTTCCCTTCTTCCCTACCATTCGCACCACGACCATCCTTTTCCAGTCCCTACTTGTGAGTACTATGTGTTTATGGGCGTGGCTTGCATAGACACACGCCAAGGTGTGCATTTTTGATGGCTTTATCTGCTTTAAAACCCCAATCATTTTGCATGCTGTCAAAAGAATGAGGGGTTCCAGTGAACTCAGTCGCCAATTTCATGGGGAAATCTCGCCCGTTTTACTATTTGCGAACTTCGAAGCAAGGGTATGTTTGAATGATCCTTCTCTTGGTTTTGCATTGGTTTATTGCACAATCATACCATGGAGAGGCTATGGTTCGATTTGCAGACAGTTTTGTGCCCTTTTCCGAGTGATTTTACAGGAATGAGCCAAGGACCAAAGTTTCACATTGATCACTATTTTTATGAATCTGAGGAAGTCGTGGTCTAGATAGGGAGATGTACTTCAGTCATCCGAGTTATGTCTTCCCATTTTTCATGCAGGTCCTTATGTGGGTGGGCGTTTTTCGACGCCTCTTATCAATTTAATATCAAGGAATATACAACCTTAGATATTGCATAGCTATTTTCATACTGTAGTATTGCGGTACTATATCAATCTCGCATGGCTTGCCGTTGCATTTTGGTACCACAAATACAATTGCCAAGTTAGGATTGCTCGAAGGGTTGAGACAAGGCGACTAGCCTGTCTCCTGGATCTTGACCGTTGTTACTAGGTATATCACGTGTAGTATACGTGATTGCCACCCCACGTCCCGAGGCATTGATCTTAGATTGGACGAACAAGATATGCTGTCTAAGATTGACTTCTGCACGATACCAATAACAGAGGCTCGAACCTATTCTTTGACCCAATCATGTTTCTTGAAAGACTGAATCAATCGTAAGAGTTCAATGTATCTCCGTCAAGGAGTACTTTGAACCGATGATTCCATCGGCATGATCGGTATAATCTTCTTCTTTACATCCTTCTGAACCCGAGCCGAATTTCATGTCTGCCATTAGCCGAAGATCATTCAGTCACCCACGAGCATCTGCATCATCGGATCATACTCTACTATTCCGAGTGATCACCGTTAAAAGTGGCTCAGAACCTGCATTGATTGATTTGCTTAGTATATTGTCTCAGAATATTCACATATTCAAGTTCAAAACCAGTACTCGTCTGAAGTTTTACTACAAACAAGTCTAGCACCCATTTTCTAATGAACATTCCGACATCTATAATGAGAATGGGTCGTTGTCGGAACAATAGTATGAAGCTAGTTCGCTACTGCAATATCCTTCTTAATTAAGCATTCATTTATTGAATTACATTTCCTTAATAGAGGTAAGGTTTGGATCGTGGTTGAATTAAGCATTAGAATGAGAAACCACCCTCTTGCCAGCTTGAGCGTGCGCTTTCTTCGAGGCTGGTTGTATTTCAGGTACCAAGCCTCCTGATTCGTGTTATCTTACAAATTTGCATGGATTCTTTCGACAACAGAAGCATTATCTAGTAAAGTAATAACTGGAAATGCTTGGAAAAGCGGGAGTTCTGCAACGAACAATTGGCAGGTGCGGGAGGCTTGTCTGGCACTGGATATTTCAGGGGATGCCGAAAGCACGACATCTTCGTTGCAACCCACCTCTCCCCCATTTACATTCTGCTCCCCACTTTGTCCCCCACGCTATTCACTCGTCAGCTTTCCATTCCCTTCAAGATCTAGACCGGTCGATCGAAACTCTTTCCCCGCACAAGGATATCATACTTCCACCGAAAATCGAAAGGTTACAGTTGCTACGATGACTAACTACTCTTCATCTATCTTTGGCCAATAATTATACATGTGTCGACATAGAAACATGTCCTATCCTACTAATCAGTAATCGCTGCAATGTAATGCAATGAATCAGAACTGCCAAAGAACAAGCTAACGAGTCTATCAATCTCAATCCATACTTCCTTCAGATCCTTTCGGCCGCGACATCGACACAATTTCAATCAACAACACTGCATATCCGCTCCAACCCTCTGCCAATCTAATCCCAAACATAACCATATCGCATGACTGACCCAACACTCAATACAACTGACAAACAAACCTACGGACGAGGACTTTCGTTATCATCATCTGGATCAAGAAACATACAGCAGCTATCAAACCCTCATGCCTATCCGACGACCAGAGCACAACACGTCAACTACAATCCCGTCCAATCAAATTCCGAAAACTTCAACCCTCCAATCTTCCAAAGTAAAAGTCTCAGATCATCGTCTCATCGACATAATCCCGTGTATCTCCAGGGTATCTGGCACAGCATCTTATCGAAGATTTCGTCCCATTTCATCCAAAGCGTAACTTTGACTTCCCATCTCGACTTTCTACACATGTGCAGCGTGTTACTACATATACATGAAATAGACATATACATATCTTCAACAAGTACATGCATACATATATCCACATGTGCATAATATAATTGTACGTGCAGATATGTATTTTAACTAAGTACATAATTGCCTCACAAAATTGCAAATAGTGAAAAGAGATATCATCTTCAAATAGCATGGTGAGCAGCACACATATGCAATACTGCAAGGTACACGTACTGTATGACGAAACGGGTCGGGAAGCATCGTTAGATGTCAATTTATGGTTCCTCAATGTTTTCAAAGTCGTACTGGGATGCCCTTTTGATCCAATCACTAACCCCTTCATCTATGCGATAGCTTCTAAGTTCTAACCTCCAACCTCCATGCAAAATGCACTTTGCTTGTCAACATACCAATCACGACCAACCACCTTTTAGATCTTCCCCTTCCCCTCTTACAGAAACCATCCTATCTCCCCATCTACAATCTAATCTTTCAATCCACAATCTACAATCCACAACCTACGACCTACAAGTACCAGCCCCAAAAAATTCAACACAGCTCATACTTTACATCACATCATATCAAAGCCAATACCAAAACACAAAAAAACAAAAACACCAGAATACCGTATACATACATAGGTATTCACACCACACGAGAAATCTATCCATCTATATATATCATACACACACACACCATACACACACCATACACACGCACTATATATGCATACAATACAATAAACACATACATACATACCAGTAAAAGTATATATATATATACATACATACATACCACACTATCCTGGTAAACCCATACATCCATCAAACCAGCAAACGCCAAGCCAAGCCCCATGTATTTATCCTACCGAGCTTCTCTTCTTTCTCCTCTCCTCCAATATAATATAATACCCCCCTTTGTATATCGGTACATGGTATGTACATACCGTATACCGGTATGTACCGGTATGTACATGTATGTATGTATACCGTATGTACAAAGCGTAAATGTAACCTCGCTTATTGCATATATACCTAGGGATGCGTCGAGTGGGCTGGTATGTATAGGATGGGGTGTTTTGACTTCTCATGTAGAGTATCGGTATATGTACAACGAATTACTGTACTTAGGTAGTCATTATTCATTATACGAGTATTGATGGTTAGGTAATCTGGACTCTGGGCTGGGGTTTATAGCTACCTAGGTACTTTGCTATTGAGATGGAGATAGTGTAGATCAGATCATCTCGATCATCATTCATTGGATCGGTACAGTATCTACGATGTTGTTTCCGCTTATGAATACGAGTAGTACTTAAGTAGTAGTACTGTACATACGAATACTGGTATGAAAGGATGCGTTACATGCGTAGCATCACTTAGTTGTTATTTACAGAGAGAGTACTGTATCTACCCGGATTAATACCCTCATATACTTGAGTATGTATATACTCGTACTCAGTACACAAATAATTAAGTACTCAAGTACAACAACATTAACAACAACAACAGTAATAAGCTTTACCTACACCGTACCATAAATACCATGCTTTATCCCCCTCCTACTCCCCCTTCTCCTTCTCCTCCCCCATCCCCATCTTATCCCACCCCTCCCCTCCCCCGATCCAATATCGATTTCCAAAATAACAAAAACATGAAAATTCCTTCCCCCTTCCCCCTCCCTCTCTAAAATCCTCCGATCCCAAATCCCATCTTCCTATACCCCCCCCCCCCTCCGCATCCCCACGATCTAGAGCGACAGCAGCTACACTATATCTACACTATATCTACACTCACACACTCACTCTGACACTAACAAAAGTAAGATAGAGTAAACAATTATCCGTCTTGATCTTTTTCGTTTCTTTATATACATACACACCGCACGCACACCAGTAGATCAGCAGATTGTTCATATAATATAATCCAAAAAAAAAAATCTACTCAATGCACAATTACTCATACAGGTCAACTCTCCATTCATTCATTATATTCGCAATCAACCCCCCTCCCCCCTATCCATTAACAACCCGCTCCTAACCATCCATTCACCCATCACATCCAAGAAACTTTTAGTACAATCCAGATATTTAACGTAACATCAGAACCCTACAAAATAGAAAAGTTGAGAGACAGTTTTTTTTCGTTACACATATATGTATCTGTAAAGTAAAGCAGAAATTCGTATCAGAATCAATCACGCCATCCACCTTACTATGCGAATTTTCCCCTTTTTCCAGATTTCCCTTTCCCCATCCATTTCCCACAAAATAAGATCGCCATCCATCCATTTATCCGTCCACCCCCAACGTTTAGATGTTACCTCCCCATACATAGGGGACTCCATCTCCCTCTCACTCTAGATATCCCTCTAGTCAGTAACTCTCCAGCTATCAAACCACTTCAGCCTGGAGTACTCCTTATTAGGCCCCTCCATACCCCACGAAATAGGTATGAAGAAAATATAAAGCGAAATTGTTAAGCCATATAAAACACCATACATTGCATATTGCAATGTCTTAACTTGATTTCTCAGTATCCAATCCGTGCAGAAACCAAACGTCAAGATGGCGAAATAGAGTGCTGGATAGTAATGATGAACATAAGTAACACGAGCCATGGCGACAAATGGCATATAATGGAGGAACCATCCGAGAACAGGGTACAGCCCAGCGTAATGAATTTGGTCAATCTCGTTTTGTTCGAGCTCGGCGTATCCGCGTTGCCATCTGATGAGGTACCAGAGAACGAGGAGACCGAGAACACCAAGGGAGGCGGTGGAACCCCAGTATACGAGAGGATTTCCGAGAAGGAAGTATTTAACAATATTGTCATCCCATCCACACATTCTTAATCCGACGTTAAGAATCGGCCATTGCCAAAAGTAAGAAGCTAGATCATCCTGCTTGTCGGGATCTGGCACAAGTGCATTATTCGAAGTCATCATGGCAACGTTCAAATGAATGAAGTCATGAATGAAGGGAGATTTATAAGCTCCAGCATCAGCAGCAGGCACTATAAATATGGTTAGTAGAGTTTTCGCTAATCGATTTGATGAACATACATTTCTCGTTCCAGTGAGCTTCAACGTTCCAGTGAGTGTAGACGTCCTTGGGATTGTTGTCCTTGGTGCAAGTGACTTCGATTTGCTTGAAACCCCATTGTGGCAGGTTGACATTACCAGCTCGTAAGTAGCATCCTAAACTTGTGTGCTTGAGTCGGAAAGAAGTAGTCAATGTCCTAATTTTGCTTCGGTCGTTTGAGGAAACATCCTTGACAACTTCCATGGTCCAGTGATCTTTGTCATCACCAACAGTGGTGTTTCCGTAACATGAGACTTCCTTGTCGGCCTTGGTAATGGGTGCTGATACATCGTGTGAGTGAAGGTTGCGGCCAGTCTGTGTGTGAAGCAGGCGCATGACATCACCATCGGCAACATATTTGAGTGGTGCCTCTGGGTCAAATTCTGGCTGAGAACGATTAGGATAGAACGTCCATTCGTTGTTGACATCTTTGTGGTGGTAGCAAGTAATTTGTTGTTGGTTGGATCCTTCAGGATAGGTCTGAACGTGGGAGTGAAGAAGACCACCGCCGTATCCCATATTCTTAATCGTGGCGCGAGATCCATACGCGATTTCAAGTGGACTATCCTTTCCAACTGCAGTTCCTTTCAGATTGGCTTGGAATAAGGAGCTCATTTGAGCATCACCGGGTCCGCTGTTTTCCAAAATGGCGAAGTGGAGAGCGAAGGAGAACATGTAAACGAGTACGGGGATGACAATCAAAGCAATTACTCTGATACCAAGATGTGCCGCAAGTTCGACCTAGAGATATGTGAGCAAAGCAACCAATTAACCGAGGAATTAATCTTCAGGTACCTTTGGTATTTTGGTGTTGCCAAATTTTCTCCATAAATCTTCGATTGTATAAATTCCAACCATAGCTGTGCAGAACAGACCGACCATCTTTACACTGCAGACACAACCAATGCTTATACCAGTCAATATGAGCCAAGCGAACCATTCACCAGTCCAACTTTGCGTTTGGAGATTGTGGAATCTAGCCCAGCAGAGGACTGTGGTAAATGTGAAGCAGAGGAGCATAGAATCCAGGAGAATGAAGCGACTAATTGTGGTATAGGAGTTTTCGCACAAAACCATCAATGTAACGAACCATACAGCTGGCCTCTTGAAGTTCAATTCGCGAGCAGTGAAGTAGGCCAAGGGGATCGTAACGGCGCCGAAGAAGGCATTAAACGCACGCATAAAGGTGTAGTTGACATCTTCAGGGTATTGCTCTCCGGACTTGAACTCGAAAGAGCCATTGTAACCTGCAAGGTATCCGGAAAGGCCAACCAGCATCTTTCCGAGAGGAGGGTGGACATCGAAGTAGAATTCTCGTTTGATGTAATGAGATCCAAATTTCCCAAAACTATATTGTGCCGACATGATCAGTCTACAGTCTCCAGTCTCCGAGAGTCATGCAAGCAAAGGAGATACTTACTGGGCTTCATCCCAAGTAACAATGGGTGAAAGGCCGATCTTGTATAATCTAGTGAAGAATGCGAATATTGTAAAAACCAATGGTGCAATTAAGAACTCCCACTCGTCAAGGAACTGTACTATGTTTTTACGTCCCTGTCACGAATAAAAAAAATCATTAGTCCACTATGCTCAAAAGTATTAAGGAGAAACAGCATAAGGTTTGCTTACCTTCTTGACTTGTGTCTTCTTGTCATCTATCTCCAAGGTGTCGACAAGACTACCATTGGATGATGGTACATTACGTCGTCGAGTAGTTTGAGTATGATCTGCACCCGAAGCTACAGCTGTTGCTGTCTTGTCGGAAGCCATCTCGAATAACTGCGAAATATTCGAAAAGAAAAGGTTCCTCTGTCCCTATTACGTATCTCCCAAAGTAGCCTTCAATATTTTATGATCTGCAGTGATGAGCAGCTTAAAGTTCGTGGCCCAGGGCCGATGGGGCTGTCGAGATGAAAGTCGCAACGTAAAGTGTATAAAGTGCCCAGGGAATGTCGAAGAACTGAAGAAAGATTGAATTAATTAGAGAAGACTCGCATCTCTCTCCAGGTTGTAGGGGTGGACGAAGAGGAGGTAAAGGTGTAAGTAATCCCTTGTGAAGGTCTCCCTAAAAGATTATACTAAGATTACCTAGCAGTATACTAGTAAGTCTACCTTACTTGAATTCAATTGGGGAATCTAATTTTAGTGCACCCACCGCGCACCCGAAAATCTGTCCTTCTGGGGCTGACGAGGCTGACGAGGCTAAGTAAGCTGGGAAGCTTTTACGATCTATCTCATTGAAACTTTTTGTTTCTCATGTGATGGCAAGTTATACCTGAGTATATCATTCTACTATATTGTGACCTACCAGGTAAACTATGCACGTTTTTATCTTATCTTTTGAGTTGCAAAAAAAGAAGTGTTGGTCCTACAGGGCTGTCAAAGTCAGACGAGATGTGTGAATATGGGTACAGTACTGCAGTTTTCGATCTTTTAGTCTCTCTTATAAATTTTAAAGTATCTAATTGACCCTTGAAAATAATCTACAAATTCCGATTAATTAACATTCTATATGTGCTCTAGATGGCACTGGTATTACACTCTCCCCTTCGAGCTTCCATGTGCGCCCGCTTGCTGCTAATTCCAATCTGGTATCCTGCCAGATAACGCCGCTCATTCCTCATCTTGATCTAATGGCTTATACTTTCCACTTTTGATGGTATCCCCTTCGCCCTTGTTCCTGTTCACCATACGTGAGATCCACCCCCCGACGCCTTCTCCCGACTCTTCATCTGCCCCATATTGAGGCTTTCCATTGACAATCGAAACATTAGGCGGGTCAATATCAAGACCTGGAATGGCACTTGAAGGTCCAATACCACCATTCGGACCACCATATCCACGTCTCAAGTCAACAGAAGGAACAGGCGAACTGATGCCCATCAACGAGCCACTTTCGGCTCTGGTCGCTGGCGTGGGCATTGCTGTAGTCGCGTCACCGAATATCATGTCCATGTCTTCCAGTCTTACACCGGCTGTCTCTGGATAAATGAAGTATACTACAGGTTGTTAGATTTTGCACATATGGAGGATCAACAGTAGTCTTACCGACAACGAAACTTGTTGCACAGAAAAAAGCATGAACCAAGTATAAACGCCATGTGATTACTTCTTGCAAGATAGGCGTCATTTCTCCTACGAGCCAATTGAAAGCCCAATTCGTGGCGGTTGACAGACTGGCTCCTTTGGATCGTATGCTGAGGGGAAGAATCTCGGGTGGGTAAAGCCATGGAATTGGCCCCCAGCTAAATCCAAATGCTCCATTATATATCATGACAAAGATGACAACCAAAGTAGGTGTAGCTCCTATGTCCAGGAATAAGAAGTAAGAGATAGCGGATAGCGAGATGACCATAGCTATTGCACCACTCATAAGAATAAAGCGTCGGCCCCATCGATCTACTAGATACCATGGCGGTATGGTACACAGGAAGTACGTGATAGCGTTGATACCTGTCATCAGAATCGCCTGACGGCCGACCCACCCTGCGGATTCAAAGACAAGAGGAGCATAGTATGATATAACGTTGATGCCGTTAAGTTGGGCAAAAGCCTGCGCCGACATGGCTATAAAGACTCGAGTACGATATCGTCGAAACATATCTTTATAAGATTTCTCACCTTCCTGGCGAGCCAGCAATACATCCATCTTGATTTCCCGATATTCTTCTCGCGCCTTCTGATTATGAATGTCACCACCGCCATAGAGATTGGCAATAACTACCATACCTTCTTCATCATGGTCGTTATCCAAAAGCCATCTGATTGAGATCATTAGTCACACGAATATTTTAGAAAACGAAGAATACACACCTTGGTGACTCGACAATAATCAAACTTCCAACACCTAAAAGTGCGCCCATGACGCATTGCATCAATAGAGGAATCCTCCAAGACATATTTCCCTTGATGTAACTACAGAAATAGTCCACCCATACAGAGGTTGCATATCCTGTGATGTTGCCCGAAAATTCAATACAAGCAAGCTTACCACGGTTATGTGGGGGTGATATCTCGGACTGGTATATGGGCACAATCGTTGAGAGCATACCAACACCAACACCTGCAATGATACGACCGAGAAGCATCATAGGCATGCCAGTAGCCATTGTCTGAAGTGCGCCTCCAACGAAAAAGATGCAGGACCCATATAAAATTGTCCTTCTTCGCCCTATTATATCACCAACCTTCCCAACGACGAGGGAGGAAATAAATGCGCCGACTTCCAAGATAGCAACCATGGTGCCGACCTCAGCTCGGGAAGGTTGATTAAAATAATCTTTAAAGTAAGGACCACTATGAGGCGATTAGCCAAGAAATGGAGTTCTGTGTAGGTAGAGGAATACATACGTGATAATGCCAGACATAACTCCCTGATCATATCCAAATAAAAACACACCCAATGATACAAAAATACTAGTAAAATACCTGCTTCATCGTCAGATCCATCCGTAAAGTATATCAATCAGAGTCCCTACACTAATGGCCGGCCTGTCAGGCCATGCATCTGCCTCTCACCTCCCGACATGATTGAGGCTAGAATATGCTCAACTCTACTTATTCGTCGAGGGCTAGGATCTGGAATCTTGATATCCTCTTTAACAAGTCCAGGATTGTAGTGTTTCTCTTGTTTGCTGTTGGTCTCGTCGTTATATCGAACCCTTTTTCTTGACTTTCTTTTGGAAGAGCCACCAAAAACCTCTTCGTCAAGGGATGCTCGTAATCGAATTTGTAACGGGTCTTCCTCGTCTGCAAGTTGCTCTGCGAGATCACCTGTGTCACTCCACGAAAATTCGGAACCAGGTGACGATGAGCGCGAAAGGGAAGACCGCCGACCCTGCTTCTCGTCCGAGCCCAGCAGTCCTTGGCTAGGGTTGGATCGACCCGCTGTAGACAATGTTCGTAACGGTATGTTCGCAGGGCGACGAGCCGATTTTGGGGAAGGAATGTTGAAGGTAATTGAGCTGTAGCAGCAGCCCAAAGCGCGTGGAGTTGGATTGGTGGGGAAAAAGTCGGGGTAGGCACAAGTTCACGAAGTGGATGAGATGGCACGTCACTAACACCGAGGCCCTGAATGGTTCTGAATGGCCGTGGCCGTTAAATTGTGGATCCCACGCGGTGAGATGAGTATTCATATGATAAGAAAATGAAACATAAAGAGACTCGGCGTCTGTATCTTCCAGCTTTGTGATTGAATACGATGTTGGATTGGTGATGTTGAAAGGAAAGCTGTGTGTTGTCGTCCTACTGATATGGGCGGATGACGAGGAGTTTAATAATAAGGGACGCGGACCAGAGAACGGATCCTGCGATGAGAGTTGGTACTAATTACTAGGTACATAGTTGCATCACGTGCTGATGTGCTATATTTGGATAACAAATGGACTTGGGATTGAGTAAGACTGCCCCTTTTCGTTTTGTCTTCTTTTATCTCGTTATATACAGTATCAAAGTTTCAGCTGCGATATTAACATATTCAAAATAAAGTAATAAGCATGAACTTCCAAATTCATACTCCACAAAAGAATATGGAGAACCGTGTTATCTCCCCATTAAAAGCTGTACTCTCCTGGGTTGATATGGATCAACTCCAACGGCATTCGTTACCAATCTTCATAAGGCCAGTTAGCCTGGGTATAACTTTCCATATTAATCTGTCCAATGAGGTCATTTACAATCGAGCATCAATGCAATCCCAAACGTCGATGAAATGAGTATCACTTCGCGATTTCTTTTTTCCGTCCATGATCATGTGGATAACGGGGGTTTCAAGCTACCTAGGTTGTGTGTCTCTGTCTGCTGATATCATATTAGAAGAGGTGCACAATAATTTTGTCCCGATCAAGATTCCAAGAGAAAAGCACCAAATATACAATAATCTCAATCTACGCTTTATCCTCATTTCTGAATTCTATTCAGGCATTGTGGATTCTCATGAGTATTGGTAAAGCCGTAGTCGGCACACAGGCTGCTGTTCTTCACCCGGTCGAAGATAGACACTGGAAGTCAGTTATCACCAGAATGAGTATTCAACCCAACTACTCGAGTATATGGATGGGTACAAGCCGGGCTATTCATGGTTTCCAATAGTCCAGGAAATCCTGAGACTCCCCAAAAGAGATCAGCTTGTCCACGACCCACAACTCCATGGACTCATGGTGATCCATAGAAAGTTGCCCTCGAATTTGCCTAGCTCAAATATCCGGGGATGTGCTTAGAATGTTGAGTCCATGCAGAGCATTAGATCATGTCCAAGGAGCTATCATGGCAGAAGCTTTCGGAAAGTAGGTATTGAAGAAGAAATTGTTGATATCGAAGATGAAAACTTGAACTGCATCCGAAGATTTGAGATTGTTGTTGTAGATGTGTGATGCTCATTATTGAAAGCCTCCTCCTTGGGGGGTTAAGGAACTTGAGAGACATATAAGGCTAGCGTTGAAAATGCCATCACCAAAGCTGAAGCAAGGAGGTCGTCGCTCTCCCCAGAATGCTATTCAATTTGGATTTGGGAGGCGAGATTAGTTGCAAGAACCGGTATATACTCTAAGGTCCCTCGACTTTAGTGAAAATCGCGACTCATGCATCTTCCTAGGACTTCACAGAAAAGATATACATAATGTTCAAGAAAGCACTTGTCAGATCAGACCTGTCCACTATTCAGTTCCCTCACAATATCAAATATGGGGTTCAAACCTGGAAAGCTCTTGTGTAACCTACGGAAAGTCTGTCCTTCCAGATCCCGGTATGTCCTCTCATATATGTGTATTATTCTCTCCATTAATCAGTGTCGCGATAACACTTAAAGACGTAAATCTTTCGGTATAGAAGAATCGAAGACACAGTAAGGAAGAAAGAGCCTTGCAGGCGCTTAATTGTAAAGGAATTTGTAGATCCCAGATAATCCGCTTCAACAAGAAATTGTATTGTGATGTTCAGCCTGTTTCCCTTCCCTTATTGGTACCTTTTGTACTTAAACGGGACAAATTGACGAAATTGACGAGATTATTGCAAGGAAAGATCAGCGTATCAAGTAAGGACAAGTTTTTCTTTTCAATAATTCGTTAGTACTTCGTGACAACAATAACCATTTATCCGTTCTTTTCCGTCAAGCCTGATCTCTTCACAGTGACCACAATCTCGTTACTTTTCAATCTCCGATATTTCAAGGTGACATGGCATCCTACCGATACATCAAATCAATGGTGAGAGCGTGATTTCATTTTGTGGCGGTTTGCTCCCTTTAAAACCTGGCGGGAAGTTCGTTTTTGAGAGGCTGAGTTCCAACCCCTTCAACACCTAGTAGGTATATTCACCATCGTTCGAATTTCATCAATCCCTTCATGTAATCTTCTAGGGAGGATTTGAAAAGAACCAGCCTAGAGCCTAGAGGTAATTCCTAGAGGTAATACGTGAATTGAAGATTTATATCTGTTGTAACCATTCACTAACCTATTCGATTCAACTTTCAGAATCTCAAATCAACCCTTGCTCTGACAAGATCAAGATCATTTCGTTACCACGGAAAAATTGTCCAGGTACAAATAGATGATAATTTTATTTTATGAAGAAAAGGAATTGTATGGTTTAGACAGCCCTGCACAATTAAATCTCTTTTACTTCTTCTACTCATTGTGGCTACGGTGACCAGCCTTCGCTATTTTTGACCAGCGCATTTTGCATCAAGGGCAATTTATTCACTTCACTTCCCAGTTCTTGATCATTAATTTATGTTATGTACACACAATTTACCATTCTCAATCTCTAATCTTATCAAAAATATACTTTTCGTATACTTTCCGATTTCTTCACTGTATCAAGAGTCAAGACTCAGCAAGGTATCTATTTCATATACTCAGTCCAGTTCTCGCAATTACGAAACTCGACTCTACACAGCCTTTTACTTCAAACAACCCACGAACTCCAATCTAAATCAGCCTACCAGTGGCAGTGGCAGTGGCAGTTCTAGCGCCTCGTACCTGAAATTCCATCCTAACTGCTTCGTTAGCGCTTCAAACATTGATCTAGGAAGCTGAGGAAGGGTCGAGGTTGAGGGGTCCAAGGGCAACGATCAGGAAAGAACAATACGACAAACAGAAACCACTGAAGATACCTAGGGATTGTGAAGGAGTAGTCCCATCTTCACCATCGATCAATCCTTCATTCACAATATACACGCGCGCATTGGAATTTCACAACTACGAGAATAATCAATTTTACTCTTTGTTTACAGAGCAACAAAATTAAAGTAATTAAATATCACCAAAGATCTCCTAGGTGCAATCGCGAATTGTTGCCTTTAGTGAGAGAAGATGGGGTCAACACAATTTGGAAATTTCCATGTGAGTAGATCTTTATGACTCTCAGCTGCCATTGAGTGTTTAGAATCCAATACTGACTAGCTTTCCTTCCAGAATTTCTGCCGTGACTCGACGTTACCAGTCTGCAACGTTCGTACCACTCCCCAGTTTCAATGATACGATTCGCGATTCGACGTTACTAACCCGACTTTTTGAACAGTTATTCAATCCTCCTACCAACAGCAATTTCGGATATGGAGGCTGCGAGCTTACGGGTATATCTTTGAGTGGTGGGAAACATCTAGGAAATCTGGGTTCGTTCCCAGTAATCAATTTATTGGAAATCCATTGACTAACACTTTCGAAGGCTCAATAGTAATTGCAGGAATTGCAATTGTAATTACTGCATTCTTGATATGGCGTTCAGATCGAAAACAGGCAGCAGTGGGAAGAAGGTTCGTACAACTTACTGAAGGATACTCTTGATTTGCGTTCTCTGCTAATATATCTTCCCCAGGGAGATGCAACTCTTCCTCGTAGGATATCTGATTATCGAAATATGTGAAATATTTACTGTGGGCGAGTTTCCTTTGAGCGCAACTGTTCGAATAGTGAGTATGACCAAGCTTCTAAGACTCATACGCGGAAGCTGACCTTCACTCCAGGCATTCACGGGTATCCACCTAGGAATGATCAGCGCAACATTATGGATTCTGATGCTGAATGCCGTTGTGGGCTATCAGATAATCGACGACGGGACCGCTATGTCACTAGTCCTTATGTTTGCTTCAGCAGCAGCTCTCTTCATCGGGACTGGATACATTGCTCTCGATACTGGATACAGCTGGACCGGACACTTCGACTCAAGTCTAATTGGTCAAGGCAACGGCCAGAACCGAAATGTTGCTCTCTACGTCCTATATCAACTCGCGCCATTAGTATTTCTGTTCGTATTCTTCGTCCTAGAGATAGTCCTGGTCATTAAGGTTTTGGGCGAGCGTAAACCCATGATTTTCTTAGCGGGTGCTGCTGTTCTATTTGCTCTTGGCCAAATTTTCAATTATGTGATCAGCCCTCATATTTGCAACGGCACAAACGGCAAAATCGATGGGGCTCTTTTCGAGACGCTCTTCACTTTACTATCTGTGGTCATGATATGGACGTTTTGGTCAAGTATTACAGAAGATGATTGGCCAATGCCTGTCGCAAACACATATTCATGACCAAATCAAGACAATCAGGGAGCAATGGAGTTAGGAATTTTGTTATAATGCGCACACGAAAGTCTTACGACAATATCAGTTTAATGCCCGGGGCGGTACATCTTGCTACACAAACAGCATGAATATTGGCTCAAGGATAGTGTGCATTGCATTGCAGCTACAGCTCTTGTCTAGGGGTTAATGAGGACGGGAGATAACCACGTCACACGAAAATGAGGCGAGTAATAATGACAAGGGCGCAGCTGGGAATGATTATATGAATTGGCGGAATGGCTTGTATATTGATTTTGAGAGTATTATACCCAACATTGAACTTAATAATAGGAGGAGATAGAGATTAATTCAGAGCATCAAAATAGATCATAGATCACATTACTAGTACATACTACATGCGATCTCAGAGTCTCAGACCCTTCTGCCCCACTTAATCTCATATTTCAATGCGTGATAGACCACTGGTAGGGTAGCTTTCCAGCGCGAGGATTGAAGCCAATGCAGACTTGCATATTATGTACTTGGGTATCCTCCGGGAATTGGAATTATGTGAGGCCAATGAAATTCTAGATGTTTAATAAGAATAACATAAGGCTGATAAAAGCATAATTGATTTTGCTCCCCTAATAATATTAGCTCTTCGCTCGGCAATCAACCACTTAAGTTGCCCCACTGAAATGTGTAGGAAACTCTAGCCTTAATATTTCTCAAAAATATCTCAGCCTTGTCTTCCTGAATTCATCATACAATTACTATAACATTCTGTCCTCAGATTCAGTTCCTTCGGCCATAATAATGGCGGACTCCGATGGCGAATACGTGAATGATCTCTCAGATGATGATATTGGAGCACCAGTCACTGTAAATGCTGAACATGGCACACGATCTACTGGAGCTGTCGCAGGACCTGCCGGATCAAATACCAAAGTAAAAGCTACAAGCGGCGGGGGCAACAGACGAAGGGCTGCGTGGGAGGATATTCAAAGAAGTTGGGACACTGTTGTGGAAGGAGCTGATGGGAGTATTAATTCTACAGTCGAGGGATTGAGAGAGGCTAATAAGAGGAAGAGGTAAGGAAAGTCCTCTTTCTGTCTCCAATACTTCGAAGTCGTGGCAGTCTGCTGATATTGGAAACGTCAGATTATTGAGAGATACAACGCCCTTACAACGAGGTATTATCCGGCACTTCATCCTCATCCTCGATCTCTCCTTCGCCATGACCGAAAAAGACATGCGCCCTACGCGCTACCTCCTTACCATCCGCTACGCCAGCGAGTTCGTCACCGAATACTTTGAACAGAACCCCATCTCTCAACTCGGTATCATTGGCATGCGTGATGGTATCGCCGTGCGCATTTCAGATATGAGTGGAAATCCCACCGAGCATATTGAACGATTAAAGGGTCTCCGCGCAGACCAAGGACAAGGAAATCCCAGTTTACAAAATGCGTTGGAGATGAGTAGAGCTGCGCTTTTTCACGCCCCGAGCCATGGCACCAGGGAGATTCTTATTATATACGGTGCGCTGCTCACGAGTGATCCGGGCGATATCCATGACACGATCTTATCCCTTATAACGGACCGCATACGAGTCAGCATAGTAGGCCTTGCGGCTCAAGTTGCCATTTGCGGCGAAATATGCTCGCGCACCAATGCTGGGGATGATACGGCGTATTCTGTTGCGCTGAACGAAGAACATTTCAGACAACTGATGATGGCAACTACGACGCCCCCGGTGACCCGTACTAAGAAACAATCGCAGAGTAGCCTGCTCATGATGGGGTTTCCGTCTCGGACACTAGGGGCAGGGCAAAGCATGAGTTTTTGCGCATGCCATGGGAAATTAAGCAGAGGAGGTTACCACTGTTCTCGCTGTGAAAGTAAAGTATGCTCCCTACCCGCTGAATGTCCAGCATGCGGCCTTACACTCATTCTCTCGACTCATTTGGCCCGCTCATATCATCATCTCTTCCCGCTCCGCAATTGGGTCGAAGTACACTGGAAGGATGCGGGTAAATCCAAGGGGTGCTATGGGTGTCAAGCAACGTTTCCCCAGCGGAGTGGACATGATAGGGGGGCAACAGAACTGGGCTTGAAGGGCACGAGTGAAAGTGGGAGGTATGGGTGTGAGGTTTGTGGAAATCACTTTTGTATCGATTGTGATGTTTTTGCGCATGAGGTGGTGCATAATTGTCCAGGGTGTCAGAGTGATACGAGGAGTATGATTAGGGGGGTGGAGGGAGGAGAAGGTTTAGCGAGAATTGCAGAGAAGGATTTAGATGCTATGGTTGAATAGTCTGTATCTGGTCTGGTCAGGTCTGGTCTGATTAGATTATTTGCTTTTGGAGGTCTCATTCATGCGCGCAAATGGGAAATTTTCAAAACTCGGCGTCAGGGCAAATTTACAGGCGGTGGGCACAAAATTTAAACATAGGAAGGAGAAGGGAGTTGGGTTGATTGATTGATGGGTTGATATATACTTAGCGAATGCTAGAGGCAAGTTAGGGCAAATCAAGGCGAGGCGTTTAGATTTGATTGGATTGGGTTGGATTGGATTTGGATTGAATTACTCGAGTATATTCTCTCTCATGTCATATGAGTCTTATATCATAAGATATTCCATGTATGTAATTGGTAGTTAGTAGTTAGTAACCAGACGGGTGGATTTTCTACCGGCAAGAACTTTACATACCGATAAATACCGATAAATATGGATGAAATTTGAGTATAAAAAAAAGAAATGTGTTTCGAATATTGATTGATGTGAGAGAAGTAGAAGTAGAAGATTAGCATGAGTATCAGTATTGAATTACTCATACCAATGTTCTCGCTCTCCTTTCCCTATCCTGCGAGTAGCGAGATTCATAATGCGTGGCGCATATTGCTGCGTTGTATGTAACATATTCATCGTGAGTATTTGCAATTGCACAAAGATAGAAAAATTGACAAAACGCTCTCCCAAACGTAAGCTCAAGCAAAGTAGTAAAACATCGAGTTGATATCATTCATGCCATAATTTCATATAAGCCATTCATTGCACCTCCATCCATCCTCGCTTCTCTAGAGGACTAAAAGTCACCACCACCATCATCACCGCCTCCAAAGTCTCCTCCATCGTCACCACCACCACCACCACCATTATCCGCACCATTTTCGTAACCTTGATTGTATTCGTTTTGATCGTGATCTTGAATACTATATCAAAAAGCCAATTAGTATCTCTCATAAGCATTATCATTCAGAAGCGAGTTCTCAGAACTTACGCATTCTCAAGTAACATTCCACCGACTAATCCTCCACCCAATCCTAGAGCTGCACCTCCAGCCATACCCAATCCCCCTCCGCTACTCTTCTGCGGTGCCTGTTGGTATCCACCTCCATAACCCTGCTGCGGCGCATATCCTTGGGGCGCATAACCTTGCTGTTGATAACCTTGTGGTGGATATTGCTGCTGCTGCTGATAACCACTATATTGCGGTTGTTGCTGCTGCATAGACTGCTGTTGATACTGTTGCTGCGGCGGACTAGAACTAGAACCACCACTAGTCTTTCCCAAAAGTTTATCAAAGAATCCCCTTTTCTGTTCGCGTGGAGGTAGTTCTTGTGACGCATAAGAAGGCATAGCAGTATTTTGATAATCCTGCTGAGCATTGCCGCGAACACCGCTGCTAGAACCTCCGCGAGCATCTTCTTCAGCTTGCAGGCGACGTGCGAGATCGGCGTCGCTTTCAGTGTTAGGGCTGGGGTCATAGGGATTGTTTTTTGTGTCGGTCGGGTAGGAGGAGGAGCCGCCAGAGTAACCGGGGGGTGGACCGGCGGGAGCGCTGTCGTCAGAAGAGTAGACAGCTTCGGTGGGTTTGTCCCAAGTGGATTTCTTGGTGTAGATGTTTACGTAGAACCTGAGTCGTCAGTTCTTAGTAATATGGCATAGGGGAAGAATGCGAACCATTCTTTATATTCGGCGTTCCATACTGCTTTGTATCCTGCAGGAACTTTAGGAGGTGGAGGGCCGGTGGGAGGGGCGAAATCATTCATCTTAAAAGTGATGTTTTGTTGTTATCAGATCTTCAGGTATATAGGAAAAGAAGATGGCTTGAGTCCGTAGAGGTATTTAAATAAAAGATAGGTATGAGATTTGGAATGATTGTGTTATTTGATGGAAAGAAGTAGGGCCCGTTAATGGCGAGACATTGATGGAATCAAGAGTTGGCAAGTGCTCACTCAGCCACAACCAGATAGCTGACGAGGGGCATTAACGTTTGGCTAAAAATTCCAAGTTTCATCTAATTATCATGTGTAACAGGATTCAATTAGGTGTAATTTGAAAGCTCTGTTTATAAAAAGGTCATTTAGCTGAATCAATAATACTAATTATTATAGTTTTCTTTAATTATTATTCAAACCAAAAAAGTTAAATCGAATTCATTAAACTCTTATTATATCACTTCACAGCCACATCTTTTGACAACCCGCTGTCTTCTGACCCAATCCTAAACGTCATCCTAACCGGGCTAGCAACCATCCATCTCAAGCCCAAGTATACCCGCCACTTTCTATACTTCATCACCGCCAACCTTGTACATAGCTTCACAACAAACAAGACACCGAGATACCATAGACCAAAATCAATCATGAAGTTTTCTATCAGTGTCCTTACGTTGCTCTTTAGCAGTTCTCTAGTCGCTGCCGAGGGCTTATCGTTGTTTGGCAACGGTCAAAAAGTCCTCGACGATAAGGGAGGAGCAGTTCCTGGCATTAATCCTCTTACCTACTGCAAAGCAGATCATTCTTCCGATATCCTCCAGCTCGATCATGTCAATTTGACTCCTAATCCTCCAACTGCGTACGCATATTCTAGGTGATTTTGGGGGGTGATAATAGAAGCTAATCAGACAATAGTGGAAATAAACTTACTATCGAGGCGGTCGGTACATTATCGCAGAAGTTGGAAAAGGGCGCATATGTGATCTTGCAGGTCAAATATGGCTTGATAAGACTTGTCAATATGCAGCAAGATTTGTGTGATCAGGTAGCCAACGTCGATTTGAAGTGTCCGGTTGATGAGGGAAAGATCACGATTGTAAAGGACGTTGACTTGCCAAAGGAAATTCCTCCGGTATGTCTTCGACTCACCCTCCGCTCCTCTACAATTCCTGACATATCATGATAGGGAACCTACTCGGTCTTCGCCGATGCGTATACCAAAGATGGCAAGGACCACATCATTTGCTTAGAAGCAACGATTACATTTTCTCGTTAGACAAACCTAATACCAGAAGACATCTACATAATACCTTCAGATTGTACTTAAGATCTCACGAAGAGCAGAGATTTGCTCATGGACTGCATTGAAGATGGTGGATGATGGAGGAGCTTTCTTTCTGGGATTCCCTCGCCCTGTACCTTGACAGATACGTCTGATCATGGAGTTTTTTTACTTGCTTTCGGGTTCGCTTTCTTCATGAAATCTGTTTGACCGATGATAAATGAATAGGATTAATAAAGGGACCATTAAATTGATATTCCTGCTCATCAATCTTACCGTACGCCTGTTATGTTCCAACTGAATGGTTTCCAATTTACCGGTGTTGGAATTATGCACTCTCCCTGCTGCTAAGGTCTTCGATTATGAGCTGGGCCGGCCTGTGTCTAGCTTACCCCTGAGATCCCAATGAAAGATGTGTACAAAGCGTGATGGAATTGGCATGCTCTTGTATTCATTTGTGTGATATCAATAACCCGTTGACGGTATTAATCTTGAAAACGCCCAACTCTCTAGCCATATAAACACACAACCCTACCCATAATACGCAATCTCCTCCTAGAGCTGCCTACACTGAGATTACTCTCCAAAGAGTCTTCGGACTCTTCTCAAAACACTATCCTTCTCCGGATCGTATGGGTGGTCCTTGCTAGGTATCTCCAACAATGCAGGGAATGCGGCCGTGTAGGTATCGACTCGATGGCGTATGCGTTCCGCAATCTATAGGCATCTTCTTAGTTCGGCAAACTATGTAACTAGTCGTCATAAATATCTTACATGTTGGTTGATCAATAGGATGCCGATATCCTTCCTTTCAGTTGTGAATCTCTCGAAGGCTTCCTCAATGGCAGCATTATCCGTTTTGCTATCGACAACGAGGAAGTTTTTTTGCGAATCTGGCGGAGAGGTAACATGCTATGACTTCATCAGTAAACTTCTTCTTCTCGGGCAGTAACTGCGCAGAGTAAAATAGGATATCCCATACACCAATACCTGCCAACAGCAGTCCAGTTACAGAATCCTACAAGGGTGATTAGCAGCAATATTAATGACTATTTGAACCGATTTGAAGCTCACCTCATCACCAATGACAGCTAGGAATTGCCTATCTTTATAGGCAGATGGTGGAGCGGCCATCTTCTCTTTGTTTGTTTGATATACTTCACTAAACAATAATACGGCGGCAGCATCAAGCAAGGCGAGCTCTCAGGTCCCCACTAAAGTTTTGGCGCTAGCGTGCGGTTCCCCTGTTTGCAGCTCTTGCGACCCGACCCACATCTAAATTAGTCATTGCTATGCCAGAGCAGAGCAGTCTCCCTAGTGAACAAAAAGGAACCGAAATCGCAACAAAGCAAAATTCAATTTTACCATTCCATCGGCTTCACGATTGTCGCTTGCCCCTTAGAAAATTGAAGCCAATGATGTGAGGAGACTGTTGACATCTCGTCCATCATGCCGAGACTTGTGCGCCAAAGACCGCTTCGTGAACGAATCACGGATTTATTCAATGTTCACGATTGGTTATTATGGATATCAGAAGAAATCGAAACGAGAGATTGGGATTCTAAGAAATATGCTAATCCGTTGGGTTTCGGATTGCACTTCCTATTGTTGATTGCGAGGGCGAATAGTGGAAGTGAGGGACATGGAGATGCAGATGATGTGTTTGGGGATGTGCCTCTGGGACCAGGATGGTTGAGCTATGTGGTAGGACTGCCATTGTGGATATGGACTTGTATAGGTTGATACTGACTCACTGAATAGTCTACACTTCTTGTTTATATTTTGACAGCATTGTCGATCTTGAATGCGGTCTCAACTTTCTCGCGAAAACGACATTACCGCCTCTTCGAGAGCCCCATCGAGGCCGCACCCAGCACTCCTTCTGCTCACAGAGTACGCGTCGACTCCTCACCAGTATCCTCCTCTCCTCTCCGTTTCTTCTCGAGTATGCTAGGGAATACAAGTGCGCAGTCGAGAGCTCATCCAGATCCGACTCGGGACGTGTGGGAGATTGCTGTTTGGGATCCTATACCAGTTTGTTTACGATTGTTCTGCCTGTTCAGTCCAGGACATGTCCTGGTCTATTGGCTATTCCTTCCGACGTTGTCGTCGGACTCTCGACCAAGTGTTACGATATTCACAACCCTAGTTTTGGAAATTCTAATGACTGGACAATTACTTCTCCTACAAACAAACTTTTCGCAGCAAGAAAAAGATACCGGCATCATACAGAAGGAAGTTATGAGTGAATACGACATCAAATTTGTGCATCCACGATTAAACCCGGTTATGCGAGATGTTGGGACCCAGTTATCTGGGCCTGGTGCTAGAGTCAGGACTGGCCGAGAGGAAGAAATTGAAATCTATACTCCAAGTGTAATTCTCAAGAAAGGCTTCCGTACTAATCCAAATCCTAACTATGTCAAACACGTCGATCCAGAGAGTGTTGGTCCTAATAAGCCAGTCTCCCGAAAGATTTTCTCTCCCGCTCCCTCTTTCATTTCAGCATCCTTCAACAACCCGCGAGATTCACCTTACAACAGAAAGATACCAAATACTGCGATGAGACAACCTCAATTCCGACGGACACCGCCCAATGCTGTCGCATCTACATCTACTGGGACAGGAGATGGTGGTAGCTTAGGTATATACAGCCATGCCAACTCACCATTGAAGAAAACCAGTAGTCTGTTTGACATGCAGGGACGAGATCGCCGAGATACACCCAAAAGTTCCTTAGACATGGCAGGGAGAGAAATAAGAGACCAAAGGGAAAGAGAAGCAAGTCCGAGAATCAGAGTGCATGGAGGTAGCGATCTTCGACCATTTGGCAGATTACCATTTCCAGATGTTGAAAGCGATAGGAGGGTTAGTGATTCAAGTGCTCTCAATCCGAGAGCGAGGCCAGGAAACGTTGAGCAGAGCCCATATAAAAGGGGTCCTTCGAGATGGTAATCATGTCTTAGCTCTTTCTATATTTCTTCATAATTCTACTGCACGATGCATTCTTCGGAGTCTAACAGGTTTGGAAACATTAGGGGATGATAGTATCTATAAATGCCATTTCCTTCCTGTCTCCCTGTCCATCACATGGTGCTAAATTCCGAAATTGTGGTGGTATCTGTACTTTGTTCGCCCTCTCGCTTATTTTTGACATGCCTAAGCAGAGTGCGATGTGTAATGAATCGTGTCTTGGGGTTGAAGTTTTCTTCATTATCGATCGATTTAGCCTTTTTTTTTTATGTTCCTTGTGCAAAGGTCTATTTATACCTTCACGTTGTGTGCGTTGCCTTGATTTTGTTGTTTGTGTTTTTCAGTCTGAAGTAGATGTCAAAGGATGATTCTGAGCCGAAAGTATGACTTGCATTGATTTAATATGCCTTACCCTGCCTCAGGATTCGAAGTTTTTGTGTATTTCTACTTGTCCCTGGGATATGAAGAAAATTGTTTTTCGTGGCCAGATTGCAGAAGGTTGGTGAATCATGTTTGATTAGCACATGATTCCAAGAAACGTAGTCTATCGACAGTGTTACTGGAGATTCTATTGAATTGGTTTATCTGTACACATTATCCTGATCTTGATGTCCGAGGTTATGTGATATTCCGTTCCGATAGCTCGGTACTGCCCAATGAAATTAATGCAGCTCTTCTTCGGTAGATATATACCGTCAATGATGAGGTCCATGATTCATGGACGATCAGTCCTTCCGATCAGTCGGTAATATTCAACGAATCAGGCCGTTTAGCTATATAGTTGTCATGAAAAAAATAAAGTTCATGGTGACGTACGGTCGTTCTTGCCCAACGGAGGAAAACACCCTGCGGCCTAAGGACAAATTTGGTGAGGGAGCACTCTAGAATGCTAGTACGGCCTTTAAATCTGGCTTATACAAGTAAAAATGTGATTCCTTGGACTCGTGGTAGTTTATGGCAAGTTGAGACGCGATTTTCAAGCAGGGTTTG
This sequence comes from Sclerotinia borealis F-4128, assembly GCA_000503235.1. NCBI lineage: Eukaryota > Fungi > Ascomycota > Leotiomycetes > Helotiales > Sclerotiniaceae > Sclerotinia > Sclerotinia borealis. The sequence continues at coordinate 96,000 of KI628592.1, read as the reverse complement.
AGCTAGTACTGTCATTTTGAACATCTTAGTGTCGAGTTTGATTTGAAGTGGGATAGTATAGGTAGGCTATTGCCTTATCAGTCGTAGTCTTCGGATGGCTAAATTATGTACTAGAGTATGCTAGGTCACAGTGAGCTTAGCCCACAACCTTATTTTGACACACAAGTTAAATTTCAGGGTTTTAATGAGGGATGCTGGGATACTTCAACATCCTGCAGTTGAAAGTTGGACGTGATGATGCGTTGATTTATATTATATTGTATGTATCTAGAAGAAGTTGATAAGGAAATTTCTTCCTTTGCGTTCACCATCTGATTGCACGTTATTTGATAATCATTTGTGATGTTAACGATGAAGATAATTTCTTAGCAATCATGATCCATTTCTTTTGGGATAGTTTCATATTGTAAGTAAACTTAATTAACTTCTGCTTCCGCTAGGTAATGGTAGTGTCCAAAGATCGACGCGGTTCGCGTCAATATCTAGTCGAATTCGTGCTTAGTCTGGTGAGCTAGTCTACAAGTACATGGTTCACGTAATCGAAAAGTAACCATTCAAGCTTTTCTATTTCAAACAGCTTCAAGTACCGCATATGAACTTATTGAGATCCACAGTGGTGTACCCATCTTAAAAGAGGAAAACCCGTTTCTAAGGCTAAAAAAAACGAGACTATAACTCTCGAAGCTCCGCTCTCTACGCCAGTGGCCTGGGAAAGTCTCCCTTTTACATACTACTAGTCGAACGCGTAAAAGTTTTCTTCAAATAGCCTCATTCCAGACCCAGCTATCACAGAAGCTAAGGGCACGCATTACCCAACCCATACTACCGGTTTATCAAATGCACATCGTGAAGCGGGGCATGAAGCTTAGTGTCTACAATAGTTGACGAAGTTGAGTTCTGGCGAAGTAGCCTATACCAATATCTGAGTATTTCTCTCTCCTCTCCCCTGTTCTCTTGCTCTCTTCCTCTCTGTTTTTTTCTCGTTTCGCTCTTCAGACAGATTTCAGACATACAGTTACAATAACTTTTCAAACAAACTTCAATCGCAATTGTTCAATTCAAACTTTCAAACTTGAGATCGGAATACTTACACTTTAAACACCATTTTCATTACCATAACATCCTTTCCGCACACATCAATCATAACCATTAATTCGGCTTCTCAACGCCGACTATCATCAAGATGCCAAGAATCGACGTAACCAACTCTATCGGATACATAATTGCAGACGAAGTCTTACACCTCGCATACGACGGTGCTAATGACCTCATTCCCTCTCGAATTCGTCGCTCGAGGCTCTTTAGAAGATCCAGAGGATCTCGATCCGTCTCAGCAACAGAGACAGTAATCCATAATCAATCAAAGGGAGAATCCTCGGACTCGTTCAGATCTGAAGACCCCATTTATCACCAAGAAAAGGTCGATATCAATAATAATTCAGTCTCAGAAACAGAGACTATAATCCACAATCTACCAAAGGAAGCATCTTTGGAATCAACCAGATCCGCAGACCCTGTTTACCACCAAGAAAAGGTTCATATCTTTCTGGAAAAGGAAAACGTCACCATTACTCAACAGTCAGTCTCGGAAACAGAGACTATCATCCACAATTTACCACAGGAAGCATCTTTGGAATCAATCAAATCCGAAGATCATGTTAATCACCAAGAAAAGATTCATATCTCTCAAAAGGACAGCGTTGCCATTCTTCAAAAGTTGGCAGAGATAGAGACTTTCATCCATAATCTATCAAAGGAAAAGTCTTTAGAAATAGTTCAATCCGAAGACCCCATTAACCACCAAGAAAAGGTCGATGTCTTCCCAGAGGAAAACGTCACCACTCAAAAGTCAGTCTCGAAAATAGAGACTACAACTCATAATTCATCAAAGGAAGGATTCTTGGAAGCAGCCATTTTCGAAGACCCTGTCTGTCACAACATCTATCAAGAGAAAAAGTTCTCTAACTCTCAATATTCACTCTCCATCTACTCACAAGACGGGGTCGACGAGGTCGCCCTGACTCTAAAGACAAAGCAAATCAACAGTTTGAAAGCACTACTCTACAACAAACAATTGGAAACTGAAAGACTTCTCCGCGAAGCTGACGCCTTCCGCTTGGAGAAGTCACAGAAATCGGTCTCCGAAACCGAAACTGTAATTCATAGTCCATTGAAGGGAGAATCCTCAGATTCAGTCATGTCTGAAATTCCCATCAATGAGCCAAAGGTCAAACTCTCACGCCGCCAAAGGTGCCGAAACAAGTTTTACCACGTTATGTCCTCTACTCAAGAGTTCATTGCACCCCTTAAGGCATTACACCCTAAGAACCGCCCAGAAAAGGGCTTTACAAAGCAACAGGCCAAAGAGGCCTTAGACGCTTTGGAGAACGCCCCAATGTTCTTCAAAGCAGTACCTTTTGAATCCACCGAAGAGGGTGAACAACCCATCTTCTATGGATCTAAGCCCGTGGAGGAGATAGCTCCACCTGCCCCAAAGAATACTGAACCGGAAAGATTCTCGGCCGAGGACTACATCGGAATTGTTCGGGAACTGGCCGATGACTACCTCGGAGTTACCGGATTTAACCCACGAACCGGTGTTTTGGATTCATCTGAGGAGCACGTGCTTCCAGTTCGCCGAGTCCGCTGGGCCAGCACTGAAAAAGGCTGGAACAGCAAACCGGTGGCCGAAACTCCAATTGTCGCCCAGAAAGAGAAAATGCCCAAAATAGCCAGGGCCGATGTCACTGAAAAAGGCTGGAACAGTAGACCGGTGACCGAAACTCCAATTGTCGCCCGTAGAAAGAAATTGCTCAAAATAGCCAGGGCCAATGTCACTGCCGAACCTCACCCGTTATTGAAAATGCTGCAATTGCAAGATCAGGTTCGAAAAGAACTGAGATTGAAACATGAGCAAGAATTGAGAGATCATATATTGAATGGTCAACCATTGAAAGAGCAGGAGCCTATTTTTTTAGGCAAAGGCAAACTCTACCCCACGCCCCGCTCTGCCTCGGGCTTCACCACACGCACTCCCACACGCACCACCATTACTGGCAAAGAGAACAAGTCTACTCTGGAGCAGATGGTTCGCTCGGCTTTCGACGGGTGGGAGGATTCGGACGAAGAGTAGAGAAAAGAGTTGGACGAAAAGGAAGAAGAGTAGGAGGAAGGAGAAGAAGACATAGATCTTCTTTCTTTGAAGAAACATAGACGGAAGGAGACATCGAGTCTCAAAAAATGCAAAATTGGGTCTGTTTATGGCTTTTTTGTTTGGTTTGTTGGTTTTTTCGGGTTTTTGGGTACTTCTTTCTTCTTTTGGATTGTCTTCTTTTGTTTGAGGTTTGTGTAAAAATAATGAATTAATCATTAATGAGTTAACGAATACAATGAATGAAATGAATTAAATGAATAAATGACCACTATAACTATTCATTTGAATGTTCAAACTTCTTTCAGATATCGAATAATAATAATAAACGTTATCTTTGAATAAAAGACATTAATTATCTATATTATAATTTAATAAGGAATCTTTAAATATATTTTATATATTATATTCAACGAGCTTTGTTTCAGCCCTTCCAAGCCATGCTAAGCTAAGGGCTGAGGGAGGTACTTAAGGAACTTCCTTTTTCAGCTTGAACCTCCTCTCTTCATAGTTTACTACAATAACAACTACTCGATTCCTGAGATTCTACACTTCACTCCGTGACAGAGCAAACTATCTACCAATGCCTTCAGCTGTCGAATAGGTTTACGAGCTTCAAAAGCATTGATTTCGATACTGTGTTACAGTTGATTCTGGCTCCTGACGAGTACCTTGTTCCGAAAGCCTGTGTTTACAGCACTGATTCCGAAAAGCCTGTGTTTACAGTGATTCCGCTCCTTCCGAAAAGCCTGTTTTTACAGTGATTCCGCTCTGATTCCGAAAAGCCTTCGTTTTCTTGTGGGCAAGAAGTATAAAAGGGGGGATTGAATCTCCTTTCTTCATAGTTTACTACAATAACAACCATTCGATTCCTGAGATTCTGCGCTTCATTCCGTGACATGAGGGGTGGTGAGGGGGGAGGAGGAGGAGGAGGAGGAGGAGGAGGAGGAGGAGAAGAAGAAGAAGATGATGACATCGATCTTCTTTTTTGGAGGTAAATAAACGAAGGAGATGAGATTTGGACGAGGAGTAGGAAGAGGAATACAATAAGGAAAGAGACATCCAGTCTCCGAGCTCTTTCTTCGAAGAAATATGGGCGTTAAAAATTGGGGTCTTCTTTGGGTTTTTTGGGTTCTTCCTTCTTTTTGTTTCAAGTTGTTTTGTTTTGTTTTGTGTTTTTTTTTGCAACGAATTATGTATTAGAGTATTCAAGAGTATTATTAAAATAACGAATTAATGAATTATGACCACTATAACTAACTGTTCATTTGAATGTCCAGACTCCTCTCAGATATCCATTGATAGTATAAAGTGCCATCTTCGAATAAAGAGTATTGATTATCTACACTACAATCTAATAATAAATCTCTGGATTTGTTTTGTATATTGTATTCAATTGAAAGACTGACTCTATCTTGAACAATAGATCTGTTCTAGACATTGATCAAGTATAGAAGAATATACCGATCTTCTTTACTGAATTCTGTGGATATATTGAACCTATTTTGAACATTGTGTCCATCTTATACTCGAGTACATTGACTTCATCTTGAACATTATATCTGTCTTGTACTTTAACACTATCTAAACAAGTGTTATTGGAGGTCAACTGCACTTCTGAATATGTCAGATAATCTCAAATCTATTCTGGTATAGTCAAGTAGACTGCGTTAAGTATTCACTGTTTGTTTGTTTAAAATCATTGATAATTGGTTATCTATATATCCTCGCATAATATTCGTTCCACGTACAAGTCTCATGTACTGAAAGCTCTTTTTAGCGCAAGTCCCATTTGTGAAAGAAGTGCGAGATCTCCCGTTTCCAACATCGTGAATTAATTATGCAGTCTTCTGCATTAGTAATAGAGTATTGTTTCTTGTATCAGTTTCATCTCTCCAGCCAGCGAACGCTTCCGCTTCCTAGGTCGTCTTCTCCTAAGCACATCACAACCTCCAATATCCATATACGACGTTTCTCTCTCTCATTAATGAACTACTTAGTGCATGTGGTAACATGCGGGATTGATTGGTAGACCTCAATAAAAGTTGACTTTTCGAGGGTACTAGGCTTTATATTTGAGCCAACTTGAAAAATGTGAGAGTTTGGATGCCATTGACTGGCCAATCCTTCTTTTCATTTAGCTTTGCAGTACCTCTCTCGAATTCGCATGTTACTTGCTGCTATCAATAACTCTGGTACTGGATTGACTGTCACTTGTTATCATCAGAGTTCCAATCGGCAAGATTGGAGGGATTCGTATTGCCTCCCTCGATGAACTGCTTGGAATATCCTGTCAAGTGGTGATAATTTGAGATTTAACACAATTTGATCGTCCGTTTTTACCTACCAGAACAATCGCCTTCTTTGTAGCGCATATTCACGTCAAACCGGGGAGAATTAAGAATGTGACGTATGACACTAAGGTGCCAGTGATTTCAAACAATTTGATGATGCAATTTTTGATTGTGATTGACTCTTATTGTTTCGGTGCGCAACCATCCTCTGGATATCATATCAAAACGCCCCAAAGCATCAAAGCAACACATGATACAAGGTACAAGATATAAGCCTAAATAATTGAAACATCCAATTACTTATACATGTGAGGACCGATGCTTCTATACCCTTTTCTTTACTCTTCCTAATCTTCTTTTGAATCATTTCAACCAGGAAAAACGGTACAGATCATATCCTCCATGGAAGACTTGCTCCTTTTTCCAGAATCAGTTGTGCATATACGGCCTGTATGAATACCCCTTTGACTACTCATTAACACCACCATATGTCTCTTCCAGTCTAGAAGGATCTTGTGCTCTGGGACATGCGTGTTCTAGCAATTTTTTTATGTGGCCTTCAAACCATGATGGATGGATATATCTTGATAGGTCTCGCTGTAGCTCAAATTTTTGAGAAGAGTTCCCAATAATGTTGATTTGGAGAACTCTGTATATGGTGGTCAGTGTATGATAGTCTCTGCTTTGATGACCGATTTTTGGTCAGTGATGTTATTAGCATGCGGAGTATTTACATATGCCACATTATAACGATACGTTGGGAATTGACTGAATTTCGATACAAGCTGGATGTTGCATACGGTATCTAAATCAGTTCGTACCCATGGTTTCTGTACGCACAGGTGTGGTGTGATATTGAGGCAGCCTCAATATCACCCACCATAATAATATTTGATGCTAATGCTGCCACTGCTCCTGGTAAGTGGTAACCTCTGCTTCATACTACTTTGGCGAAATAACAGGCCCAAACCATGCATAGAGAGTACGTTGTTGTAAAAAGTTTAATGGGACACTGGCAATGCTTTTCTCCAAATATTTGTAATTCTTAGTAACCATTGAAAATTGAAACAAAGGTCTTCGATCTTTTAGATTTTCTAGATTCTACCCGAAATTGATTTATTATCTGAGATTCTTGATTGAAAGATGATGTTGGTGTACACCAGCTCCCGCTTGTATTTCGCTTATACAGCGCAACCCCTTTATCGCAGCAATGCGACATTTATTGTATTCAGAAATTCGTAACTTTTAATCATAACTTTCGTAATTTTCGATTGACCATCAAATCAATCCGAGATTCAAAATCAAATCAATTAGCTCGTTATTTGAGTGCTTGTACAATGTCTTCATTATTTGTGGTTAGGAAATTGCAAAATCTGGAATGCTATCCATTGGGGATTTTCTATACTCAAACAAAAATTGATCAATCGCTGGACCACTAACGAATTGCTGAAGCCCCCGGATGTGTGTGATTTTCAGCTGGTTCCTGTCTAAACTCTGTACATATTACCCTTGACCAATACTACTGACTATATATTTCGACGTTCTATGATAAATGTGAACACGGTACAAGTTGATGAGCGAGTTTTTTACCGACCCTGAGGCTAAAGGAGCGGATCTTGTTTATTCATTACAAATGAGTGAGATAAGCCATCGGAAGGAGAAGAGTTACTCTCCCTACATGAGGCGGATACTTTATGATCACACTATGACGACCTAAAACAGTATTACCACAAAACTTAATGTTAAGTACTGTTGAAGGATTAATATGGTAGGATTCCAACCTATGAAGGCCGCGAGAATTAGCTACTTCGAAAAATAGATGGATGGTTTCAGTGTCAATGGCGATGGTGCATATGGCAGTGCATATGACTGATATCAATTAGGGAGGCAAATGTGAAGAAGAGAAAGTAGGTAATTTTCTAAGTCTTAGAGAAAGTGGTTCTATAAATGTGCTGAACTTATATTTCCAGAGCTATGCTTTTACTTTGAGTTATTGGCACAAGCGAGTCTCAGCGGTGGTGACGCATGTGGTAGTGCCTCGCTTTCACCGGCCACTTTCTCCTGGTATATGGCGAGTTGGGCATATGCCTTTGGTTTCCATGGGTCGAACGGTATGCGATATTATTGCTTGGGGACGTTCTTCTATAGAATTGAGGGGATTGGAACTAGGGGTTGAGGGTTGGAACCGAGATTTGAGACCTAGACTCGTTCTCAAATTGAGAGTTGAAATACGAGGCTGAATCCATACAATTCTCCGTTGGAGATCCATGGGGATTGACGGCGCTTTATAGCACATTCAAGGTGGTGGGATGAGCATATAAATTGTGTACCGTTATAATGACGGTAGTTTTGTGAAAGCCTAAAAGGTACGGTAATCGCGAGTCCCCTAAACTATCTCTGCTTAAAATACCCACTCCATTTCGAGAATCAATCCAGGTAGCGGTTCTGAACCTTTCTTCATTTGCAGGACCGACCAGAGATCCCATACTCTTTCCAATCCTGTCTACCCCACTTGCGGTCCTCAGACTTATGTCGCTTACTTATAACTGGAACCTAACGACCTGGCTTATGGATAGGACCTTTGAATGGGATTTATTAATATTTTCCTTTCGACATGTTATGAACAATAGTTTATATTTCCTAGATCGATTCTTGGTGGATGGTGACCGAGTGAATGAAACTTTGAAGAGAACTGGCTTTGGAAGCTTTGAGACTGGGTTTTTATTCGTGGCATTCTCCTCCCCATCATGAACGAGTTCTTCGGAGGGATTATCTTGAAGCTTTGTTGGGTTGATTTCGATTTCATTGCATTCCTGAACGGAAGAAAATGTTGACGTGGGAGGAAGTAGATGTATCCAATAGTCCAGCTAGTCTAAGATGTTCAGGATACTAGTCTGGATTAGATCAATATTCAGACCATTTATGCTCTAAATATCACGGTCTACTCTCTAAGATATGATCTTTTATTTTCGTGAGCAAAATAATAGAATATTGAGTAAAACCGTGACATTTTCAGAATATCTAATCCAAAACGAACCCACTAGATAATTTTGATATCTTTTTGGACGGACCACTCGAGATTCTCTTGGACTTGGACTATTGGATACAGAGGTAAGTAGTCATCGGGCAGCACAAGGATAGAGCTAAAGTTAATATGGCTACTGATACTGGACTTACAATAGAAGATATCTGTTCCGGGCCATAGCTCAATATCCCCATTGTGAAATGCACTTAGCTCATTTCGGAATGAGCTAGAGTATTCCGAAATGAACTTAGTATATAAAAAAATGATTTATATAATAAATTAAGAATATTATATAATAAGCTAGTATATATATTAATTTAATTTCTTTAGAATAATAATTTAATTTATTAATATCTATTTTTATAAATAAATAAGAAATTATTAATTCTATTATTATTATTATCTATGTCCTATGACAAGAGGGTATATTAACTCTTGTCTCTTTGAAAAGACAAGGGTTAATATACCCTTTTGGTCTATTTTGATTTTTAATTGAAAACTTAAACTATTTAATAATTGTCTTTTAATATTATGAAATAATAATTATATTAATAAATCTATATAAATTTCTATAATTCTAAAATTATTATAAATCCTTTTAATAAAATCATATTTACATTTTTTTGATTTTCTAAAAAAATATTTCAATATATTATTTAGATTTTTTAGATTTTCTAAAAAAAAGTATCTAGATATTACTTATTTAACTATATATATAATATAAAGACTTTTATAATTATATAAAAAAAATTTATAATATATATTTTTTAGAATATTAAATATATTTTTATAAATACTAAACTAATTTCAGAATATTCTTAGTTTATTTCGAAATATCCTTAATTCATTTCGAAACATCCTTCAAGTTATGAATCGTATGAGCTAGCTCATTCCGAAATAAGCTAGCTCACTCTGAAATCTAGCTCATTTAGCAATGAGCTAGGGTATTGCCCAATGAGCTAGCTCATTTCGAAATGTACATAGGGCATTTCACAATGGGAATATTGAGCTATGGCCAGGAATATATCAAAGAAGTAAACCGGACCAAACATTTCATAAATGGAAAGGCTGACAATGTCCAGCAAACGGAAAAACTCGTATATCTCCCTCTCGGCACTCGATTGATTTGCCGCATTGCACTTCATTTACCTTGCTTCTTTATCGCCAAATCGAGATTCAATTGCATACATCGAACACTCCACAGATCAGAAACAGTTTCTTCTCGCAGGTGGTGAAGAGGTATTTGAAGGGGAAGTGCTATTTGAAGTCGTCGAAGGCGCAGTCGATTTCGAAGAAGATGCTTGGATAGGTTGAGGAAGAACAGCCGCGTCGGGGCTACAACCCAAGGAAGAATATAATTTAAATTAAGACTTCGCAAGAGCCTTGTAAAAAGATGAGTATCTTTTTTTATTTTTGCCTAGATGAGGATCGAAATGAAAAGATTGAAGGAGGAAACGAGGTAGTGAAGGCCAAGACAAGACACTGACAGGTCTTGGGCTAAAATATATAATATCGTTAAAACTTAGGCTCTATCTTGGGAAGCTGTCGCTTGACAGGTTTCGTACCTACAATCAATGTCTACCTACGACGGCATTGCTAATCTGATGACTGGAGTGAACTTTCTTATTGGTTTATCGACAGAAATGGATGGGCCCTGGTTGCCTACTTAGGCACCTCAACTGATATATACTAGGGTCAATCCAAAGTTTGACATAGGTCAGCATTTCAAGGGTTAATTTCCACTGTTGTGAGAGCACCTACAGGAGTCCAATTGACTAGAAGTCGATAAATAGCAGTGTATTTTCATGTATGTGTCAATAAACGATATATATACAATACATATTGAATTCCCAAAATTACAAATCGCTCAAAAAATAAAATAATGTAAAAATGTGCCAATTTCCTTCATACACATAGCACCCTTAAATCCAAACTAAATGATTCCCACATTTCCCATACAAACATATTCTCGTATACCGAAGCCCCTGTGCTCCCTCCATATCCAATATCGACACCTAACATCAGAAACGTGAGAATTGTACACAACGTACCTAGAGTATCATAATCCTCGAAGTGAATAACATCATGGAAGAAGAGCTGCTTTGCACTTTCGTCCCATTGAGCCAGAATTCGAGTTTCCAAAATCGTACATAAGGAAGACTCATCGTAACTCTCTTCGGATCGCGAAACTCCCACATCCAAAATACCATCCTCTCACCAGTAGTAAAATTACAAGATCTGCAACCCGCTAATATTTCTCAATCTCGCGCCCCAAGCACCACCCCCTCTCCCCTCTTCTGCAATCTTCCCACTAACATCCCTTTGGTAACTTCCTCGTTGACCCACAAAGTCGGTTCCACTGCTAACCTGTCGTCCAATTCCATTGCCGCCAACTATAACAGGTGGCGTTGCAGGCTTCAAATCTCCATAATACTTCGCCTTGAAGCTATCACTTGAGCCCGAATCACGTGTACGCAGGGGCTTAGGTGTTAGTTCGCGGATCTCGGGAGAGTGGAGAGGTAATTGCCAGGAAGGTTCATCAGTTATGTCGGCGCTGGAGCTCTGTCCATTGGTGTCTGGGGTGGTTGTGGAGGGGGCCTGGGAGGAATATTTGGAGGATGAGGATGGGAAATCATGGAGGGGGGTTGGAGGGTTTTCCATTAGTGGGTTAGGGAGGTGGAAATTATCTCCATTGTCGTCGATGGCGGAGGGATCAACTGGTAAGGGGTGGTAAGAAGACTTGATGGAAGTGGAAGAATTTTGGTGTGAGTGAGGGCGAGGACCTGGTACGCTGCTGCGGTTGCCTTTTTTACCGAGAGAATCACTGGTGAACCAGTTTATGACACCGTCGTTAGTGTTGGGGTCATTGTTAGATTCTTCAGCCGTATGAAAGGAGAGGTCGGAGGCGGGGACTGAAGCGTACGAGTGACGGGAGGCACGTTTTGGCGAAGGGACTATGGATGCTGGCTTGTAGGCATTATAACGGGCGGGAGAACCGGTACGTGAGGTACGAGGTGAGGATTGGTTGGTTTGGAACGATTCATTGGAGTTGGTGCGCGTGTGTAGGAAAGGAATTTTTGGAGGATGATCGAGATCCTCATAAGCCGCCTCAGAACGACGTTTATCCTCTAGAGTGGAAACTCTTGACATTCTCTTTTCGGAAGGAGACGTGATGGTAGTGAAAGTTGAAATGGAGGATTTGTTGCGTTTGTGGCGGGAGGTAAGATTATCTTCAAGAGGGTTCATATCCGGAGGGAGTTTGTTGATTTTGCGAAATGTAACAGCGAGATAGAGAGATATGGCTAAAGATATTAGATGGAGCCCGCTCCCAACCGTGGCTGCGTAAAAAAGAACATCGGTGAATATCGTTAGGAGGGTCTTGTCTGATAGAGATGTAGTCCAGGTTGTTTGCTTTGTCTTAGCTGCCAAAGAAATATATGCATAAAATGGTATGATAGTTGTGTCAATCAAAGATGCAAAGAGCATATATGATGCTGAAGATCCGGGTGCTCTACCGCTAGATCTTCGCGCTAAGTGAAATACTCCATAAATTGTATGGAGAATTGCTATAGCGGGCTTAAATATGTTAGTCGATTGTTTATATAAAGCATTCTCGAAAAAAACATACTGCAAGTTTCATGATCCACCCCGATAGAATGTCCAAACCCGTGATCAGAATTGACATGACAAGAAGACCGACAGCTGCCAAGAGTTGAAAGCATCGCAATACCAATGTCAATTTTCTGGACCACTTGACCTTCTTCTTAACAGATGGATCCATTGATTTGGAACCCACATTTCCAAACGGAACAATTAGATAAGAACTAATGAAAGTAGGTCAGTATAGGTTTCAGTAATCATGATGAGCATACTCAAACGTACTCGGGATGTGCATTGAAGTTGACCAATGGTCCATCTGGTCGCTTTGGTCGTGGAGCTGGGGGAGATAAGCTCGCCCTGGAGACGACTTTTGGATCAAATGACCAATCTGTCTTGACTGGGTCATAAAGAAAGGGAGGTTGAATACCCATTGTACCTGACAATGATGAATAAACGAAAGACAGAGTGAATGTTCCAGGAATGAAGCCAGGAATGAAGCCAGAAACGTGGATCTTGTGAAGAATGAACCAAGGATATAAGCTGTGATTGTAATTCTAGAGCTTGGATCAACAAACCTGGATGCAAGCTTCGTTGACACAGCAACAAAAGATATTAATACACACCGTTACATGCGAGGCACAGCGTTATCGGACAATGCGATAAAGATTTCCGAAAGCTTCAATGACGTTTGAGAGTGAGAGAAAATGAAAATTAACAGGATCGCGAGACCTTGGGTTTGCACAAGATGTGCGAACTCTTTACAGCAACGCATAGGTTCGACCACTCGACCGAGGACGTTTACGAGCACTACCAAGAAATATACTGAGAAGCATAGGGGTCATGATGGTAGACCATTCAGGATGGCTGTCATTGGGTCAGGACCTGCTGGGTTTTACACAGCTTATAAGGTGATGTCTAAAATTGAGAATTCAATCGTGGACATGTATGAGCATCTGCCAGTGCCTTTTGGCTTGGTACGATTTGGTGTTGCTCCCGACCATCCCGAAGTGAAGGTAATGTCCCAAAATACCAACTCCAGGCTAAAAGTCAACGTTTGTACTGATGCTAAATAGAATTGTCAAGATAAATTTAACGAAGTAGCTGAATCGCCAAACTTTAATTTCATTGGAAATATATCTATAGGAGATCATTCTGGAGCTTTGCCTCTCGCATCGCTGTTGCCACATTATGATGCCATCTTATTTGCCTACGGCGCATCTCGAGATCGTACTCTAAATATACCAGGAGAAGATAATTTGAAGGGTATATATTCGGCGCGGGCATTTGTAGGATGGTACAATGGACTGCCGGAATATGCGGATCTCGAACCGGATCTTACACAGGGGGATGAAGCTATACTTATCGGGCAAGGAAATGTAGCAATGGATGTTGCAAGAATCCTATTGCAAGATCCAGACGTACTGCGCACGACTGATATTACGAAGAGAGCTATTGAGATTCTGCAGAAAAGTCAAGTCAGGAGAGTGAGGGTAGTGGGGAGAAGAGGTCCTCTACAGGTTTGTTCTATCATTTATGGAGCTAAGTGGAGCGTGTTTATGCTGACGATTTCAGGCGGCGTTCACGATTAAAGAGGTTCGTGAGCTGGCAAAATTGAGTTCTGTAGCTTTTCATCCTGTTGATAGATCATTAATCCCGGAGGATATCTCAAAATTGCCTAGAGCTTCGAAGCGAATTATGGAAATCATCAAAAAGGGGTCAAGTGCTTCCTTAGAGTCGGCCACTAAATCATGGTCACTTGATTTCTGCCTCTCACCGATATCATTCAATCAAAGTCATCAAACTCCCTCTCAGTTGGGCAGCATGTCATTTGAGAATACTTTACTGAGCCCAGATCCCTTTGATCCTACAGCGAAGGCAATTGGCACAGGAAAAATGGTAGACCTTCCAGCCTCTCTAGCTTTTCGATCTATTGGATATAAGTCAGAAGCTTTGCCAGGATTCTCAGACCTAGATATACCATTTAATGATCGCTTGGGCATCATACCTAACGATCCATTGGGCCGTGTAATCAACGATAATCTAGAATGGTCAAGTTCAGATTCGTCCAAGCACATCCCAGGGATGTATTGTGCCGGGTGGGTAAAACGGGGGCCGACGGGTGTAATTGCTAGTACTATGCTAGATGCTTTCTCAACTGCGGATACGATAGCGGAAGACTGGTACGCGCACGCGACATTTCTCAACGGTAATGCTGGAGGCTCTGGCCTTGGATGGGATGGGGTAAAGACTGAAGCCGGCAAGAAAGGATGTCGAAGAGTCAGCTGGCAAGGCTGGCAGAAGATTGATGCAGCCGAGCGAAGGAGAGGTAACAGTAATGGAAAGGAACGGGAAAAGTTTACAAGTGTGGAAGACATGCTCAAGGTTCTAGATTAAAACAAGGGAATCTAAATCTAACAATATTTTGTACACTATTTCTTTAACTTCTCGGTGAGTTCTGGAACCTTATCAAACAGATCCCCAACCAGCCCAACATCAGCTACTTGAAAAATCGGCGCATCCGCATCTTTATTGATTGCTGCAATGACCTTACTATCCTTCATTCCTGCCAGATGTTGAATAGCACCAGAAATACCTGCGCACAAGTACAGTTGTGGTGCTACAACCTTTCCAGTTTGGCCGACCTGCAGACTGTTGTCGGCATATCCACTGTCTACAGCTGCTCTTGATGCCCCAATGGCTGCTCCTAAGGCATCCGCCAAGGGCAACATTATCTTGTCAAACTCGTCTTTCGATTTCAATCCTCGCCCCCCAGATACTACCTTACCGGCAGTAGCAAGGTCCGGTCTATCTGATTTTGCAAGATCCTCCGATACCCATTCCGTGGGCGATTCAACCTTGGGATCTACACCATCCTCGATTGATGCCGAGCCCCCCTCGGCTGCTGCTGCAGCAAAAGCAGTTCCTCTAACAGTAATAATTTTGATTGCGTCTGAAGATTCGACAGTGGCAATTGCATTACCAGCATAGATTGGTCTAACGAAAGTATTCTCGTTTTTTATCCCTGTAATATCAGACACTTGTTGGACATCGAGTAATGCTGCTACGCGGGGCATGAGATTCTTTCCAAAAGCTGTGTGTCCGGCAATGATGTGTGTAAAGCCACCCTTTTTGATATTTTCTACCAATAAAGGAGCATAGTTTTCTGGCAGACCCTAAAGTGACAATCAGAAGCTGCTAATCGGCGTAACTGATTATTCGAGAAGATAGATATCCTTACCTTGTCATATGCAGCATTATCTACCGCAATAATCTTCTCGATTCCTGCAACTTTAGCTGCCTCCCCAGCTACGGACTTGATGTTGCTTCCCGCGATAAACGCAGTTATTGATCCCCCTAGTTTTTGTGCTGCGGTGACTGCTCCAAGTGATCCATGGTTAAGTTTGCCTTCCCTTTGTTCCAGGACGGCCAGCGAGGATAATAATCTTGCGAGTGCCGAGATGGAAGCTACTGGTGTGTAGCTAGCTTGTGATCGTAATTGAGTACGCGCCTGGCGTAAGATAGATTGTCCGGCTCTCGAAATCATTGTTATGGAATTGAAAAGGAAGGAAATTTAAAAGACTCAACTGTTGATGGAACATTTAATAATGGATTCCACCAGGTACAAGTTAACCTTTACCCCATGTTTTTGATCCTGCCATCGGAGACCGCTTCAAGCCGAGGAACCGACCGACCCTTAGTGCCTGATTGCGGAAACTTATGGCCGCCAGACTCTTAAGGCGCAAACATGAACTCTGGATTTCACAATCACGTGAGGCTTTACAATTTTGGCTTTTTGGTTTTGGCTCCATCTATCTTGAGCTTTAAGTCTAGCAAGCGAAACGCGACCTGCCTCCAGAAAATCATCAACGCGAACAACAGCAATACTGTTTGCGCCTCGAGCTCTCAATCGTTGATTATCACATAGTTTTCTTTGATATTGGTGTTAAGTCGTGCACCGAACACTGATCAGTTTGACGCGCATGAGAATTCGAACATCAATTTGGGGATCTAGTGCGACTCCTGTTACGCCTAGTCGAGAAAGTGTTTACGAATAAACCACTGCGACAGTTTTTTACGATTTCAAAAACATAACCAAATATGGAGGATAGTTCATTAATCTTCGATTCGCCTGCCCAGGGCAGTAATGCCATCCTTGAGCAGCCACCACTCCCCGCTGAATCTACCTCACCACCAAGTCAAGGGACTACGGGGCAAACCCAACCAGCGGAAGGTATATATCATCGCCACATGCACCTTTCAACAGCTAACAATCCACAGATACCCCAATGGGTGAAGCTGGTTCTATCGATCCAGCCATCAAGAAAGATTTAATTGCGCCTGTCTCCGATAATCCTCTCGATGCGCCTGACGCACCTCGCCCAGAAGCAGATGAACCCAAGGATGAGGAGATGGGTGATTCTCAAGTACAGGACGATGTGAACGAAAGTAAAGAAGGCGACGGAGAGAATGGTACCACAGTTGGACAAGTCGAAAAGACCAAGGCTTCGATCGAAGCGTCAGCAAGGAGGCATCTCATATCACAAGGACATTCGGCTATAATACCGAGTTATGCCAACTGGTTCGACATGCATCTTGTTGCACCCGTCGAGAAGAAATCTTTGCCGGAGTTCTTCAACAATCGCAATCGGAGCAAGACTCTAGCTGTCTATAAAGATTACCGGGACTTCATGGTCAATACCTGGCGATTGAACCCGATAGAGTACTTGACGGTAACGGCATGCCGAAGAAATCTGGCCGGAGATGTTTGCGCTATCATGCGTGTTCATGCATTTCTTGAGCAATGGGGCTTAATCAATTATCAAGTATGCTATTTCTTACCTGGTTGAACGTTCCCAATTTGCTAACGAGTCAAGGTTGACGCACAACAGCGACCTTCGCAAAGCGGTCCCCCGTTTACTGGCCATTTCAAGGTAATATGCGATACCCCCCGTGGCATGCAGCCGTGGCAGCCTTCCGCCGATCCGTTGGTGCTTCAGGGCAAGGAAAATAAAGATACAGAGGCCAAGGCGGTTGCAGAGCTAGCTCCCAAGTCGGACTTGAACCTGCAGATAGGTCGTAACATCTACGACGCTACTGCCAAAGAAAACAAATTAAGTGCGGACTCTAAAAAACAAACAAATGGTGAGGGTGCGAGCACCAATGGCACTTCGGATATTGTTCAAAAGTCCATCGAGGACATTGTAAAGCCCCCAACAGCTAAAATCCTCTGTTGTGTTTGTGGTGTTGACTGCACTCGTGTGTATTACCATTATATGTCTCCGGCCGACCCAGCAGCTTCTGGAACCACCAAGGCTAAGTCTGATATCTGTTCAAACTGTTTCATAGAAAGTCGATACCCCCACAATCATGGTCAAATACAGTATCAGAAGATTGAGAATCCAACATATAGCGCCACTCCTGGAATCGCCCGTGATTGGAGTGATGGCGAGGTTCTGCGACTCTTGGAGGCTTTGGAGACTAACGATGACGACTGGACGGTAGTCGCGGAGTACGTTGGTACCAGAACTAAGGAGGAATGTGTGGTCAAATTCCTGCAATTCGAAATCGAAGATAAATATGTCGATGTTGAGCCAAGCAGCACCGACAAATCTGACAAATCCATCGGTATTGGTCTGTTAGGCCCTGAGAACGGCATGCTTCCTTTTAGTCAAGCGGACAATCCGCTTATGTCTGTGATTGGTTTTCTGGCAAGTCTTACGGACCCTAAGATTACGGCAGCTTCGGCTGGCAGGACGGTAGACGCAATGAGGAGAAGTCTACGAGAAAAGATTGAGAAACCACAAGGATTAGAAAAGGGGAAAGAAATGGAGTCGGATTCGATGGAGATAGACAACACCCAGTCTACTAAACTATCATTGAGTGATATTGCGGCTTTTCCATTGGTCGCGACCGCCGGTCGTGCCGGTGCCTTGGCGTCCCACGAAGAGCGTGAAATGACTCGCTTAGTATCAGCAGCCGTGAACATCACATCATTGAAGCTCGATTTGAAATTGAAGCAGTTCAACGAAATGGAGGATATTCTACAAGCAGAGCGAAGAGAGCTAGAAAGAGGTCGTCAGCAACTCTTTTTGGACCGGCTGTCCTTCAAAAAGCGTGTTAGAGATGTACAGGAAGGACTGAAAACAGCCGCCGCCACGGGTGGAGAGCAGGGAATCAAAATGGCACAAGATGTCATGCAAGGAGGGGAGAAAATGTCTTTTAATGGTGTCTCAGCTGCCCCAGGAAGCGTTCAGCCTTTGAGTGCAGAAGGACAGATCAAGAGCTACGATATCTAGGAATGATGCGAGCATGCAGGAGGCAAGGAATGGCTTGACTGTAGGTACTACAAGGCGCAATTGGGGTTGAATATGGAATATTTACTGGTCGTTGCGTGATAAAATTGCGCACATGTATGTGTTTGTACTTTGAGATCCGCGAGGTGCCTTCAGAAGAGAGGGGTTTTATGCATTTACTTTTCATATCTCTTCTTGCGTGCTCATGTGTATTCTTAAGATAATGAAACAGCACTTATATTCTACATTGGTGCACTATGTTTTCGATATCGTGCTAATCATCGCTGTTATAGACAGCATAAGATCTATGCTTGGTAGCGTCTTCTAATTCACCACTTTCGTCGTGGTGGCCGTTACTAACTCTAGCAATATCGATGTCCACGTCCTTTGACGTCGTTTCGTCCCCTCTCTCCTCATCACTGCCACTCTCAATAACATACTCTTCACTCCTCCCACCCAATCTCGTTCTCGTCGCCATTCCCTTTCCTTCTCGACTCTTCCCCGACCTCCCACTCCGTTCTTTCCTCCCACCCTTCTTCCTATTCCTCACAAACTCCTCATCGCCAACCACACCCATCACCTCCCATTCACTCCAAAATTCCCTCGCTCTCCATTCCTCCCCATTATATTCTTCCTCTCCCTCCATTTTCTTAGCAGGTTTCTTAGGCAATTCTTCGTCTTCCTCGGCCTTGATGTCCATGGGTGAATCTTGTCCCAGTAATTTCCAGATGCGCTGTTCTTCGACTTTGCTGGCTTGTGCGTCGAAGGCGGAGATATGTGTTTCGAGTGCGTGCTCGTAGGCTTCGGGTGAGAGGTGCGGTTTGCGTTGGGATTGTGACTGGGATTGCGGTTGCGGTTGGGATGGAGATTGTTGCGTAAAAGGATTATCGCTGAATTCATCGGGGCTATTGTATTCTTCAGAGGCGTCGGTATCGGAGTCGAGGTGAGAATCGGAGGAGGATGTATATACTTCTGATATATTCTCTGAATGGTCTACGTGCGGACGACTGCGGGAACAAGATCTGCTCCTTTCGTTGTACTTTTCACGTAGTTCTTTCTCGACCTCTGGGTAAGTCATTATTGGGAAGCTCGGTTCATCGTGGCGAAAAATAGAGAGATGATTTCTTCTGGCGCATTTTATCCAGAATTCGTTGCTATTAGAGTCCATTTTTAGAATTTCAGTCGCAGCTTCTACGTCATTGACGTTGATATCTGCGGCTTTAGTTTTATTCGAATCCATAGCTCGCATTCTTGACATGGTGCAGAAAAGAACGGTTGAGATGAGACGTTTCGTGATACTGACTGTTAACGAATAAAAATCGTCAAAAGCGGTTGCGCGGATAGCGGGGGTTTCTCCACGTTCTCCTATTTGCCTCCAATTATCCTCCCATCTGGGCTCGGACGCGTTCATAAACACTGTCTCTGATAGGTCAAGCCAGTTTTTGAGGTTTAGAAGTCTGACTGCTGGTAGCAAAGCCTGCGTGTTCTCGTCGCCTTCGATCTTGCTCGCGTTCCGTTTCTGTTCCAGCGACTTACTCAATTCTTCCGTAAGAAGCCAATATTCACCCCATTTAGCCTCCTCAATATCCTCCTCATGTCGCTCCTGTCGTGAAGCAAGGCCATCCGCCGCTCGCTCCATAATATCACAACATTCTGGAGTAAATTCGACCGCAGCAGGAAATTCTGTGACATCCAGCAGTCGCGCATCGTTTATTTTCTTCTCCTTCAATGCTTGCTGCAGTATTTGCATATAATCCTGCACCTCAACCTCCGATTTGGTCCCAATACGTGCAGCAATAGCTCTTACATTATCTCTTCCCAATCTTGACAATCCGGTAAAGAACAAGTCTTTTTCCTCAGGAGACCACATCGAACAACTAATCTGACTGCCTTTCAAAGGAATTTTGTCTTCGTGAATTGACCTCGCCCCTGCGTCAAAAATCTCAATGTTCAGCAGATGGCGATAATCTTTGCTGTAAAATTCTTTGACACGTTTTGCTCTCGCCGAATTCCCATTTGGTCGCTCTAACTTTCGTTTTTTGCTTCTAACACGGTAGGCTCTTCTGGTTGGTATGGGAATGTCTTCCACTTCGGGAGGTACAAAAGTAGCTGCCCATTTGAGGGCATTTGCACTTATCCATTCATCCGTATATTGATTATCTGGATTTGGATTTGCTAGAGAAGTCGAATAAGAATCACTTTCTCCTTCCGAAGGTATGTTATCTTCATTTTCTCTTCCCTCATATCGAGAATCGCCTGCAAGCGCTCCTTTATCATGTGACCGTTGCCCAAAATCGCTGTCAGAATTCTCATAGGCTGATCCTGAGTCGGGTTCGGGGATATCAAACGGGCCTTCGAATGGATCGGAATCGTTATGATCCATATGTGCTATCGATCTTTTAAGCGTATATATCGGTAAAGGTGTTGTGCTCTTCTCGTCCACATAGCTTGCGATAAATCGAGACGTAATATGGATCGAAACCCGAAACTCAGCTTTCTGGACAGTTTTGAATATAAATAATTGCGCATAAGTGAAATATTTATTTCTTTTTGTGGGGAAAAGTAAAATAAATTGAATTACAGATATACAAAATATATACTCGAGTAATTCATAAGATAATTATATACTTAATCTATATAACTATATTTTATATTTATAATAATATGTCAGAATTTCGATTAGTCAGATCGATAGAATAGAGAGATATAGATTACGATTTAAATATAATAAAAGCTAATATACTCTCTTTCTCTATACTATCTATCTCCGCTATCTGAATATAATCGCTCACCTTAACTCATCATATATAGCTCAATCCGGCTTAGCAATCTACTAGACATCAGCTTTCGTTCTAGTTTTTTATCTAGTTTCCGCTACTCTCGCCTCGATTTAACCAATCAGATCACATTGAAGTAATACACAAATCACATGCCTGATATATTCCGCTTGATTATTGTTAATAGATTACAGGGACAATAAATGTTATGAATTATGTAACGTATAATATCTCGACCCCTACTCGAGTAATTGTAATTAGTAGTGAATTGAAAATGAATGCCGAGATTTCACAAGGATCGTATAGAACAACTCGCGTTTATCGCGCTTAAAAGTCAATGGGTGTGTGACTGCAATTTATCAACGGCAACTGCAGATTATCATGCCTCCTACTTCGAGACGGATGTTATGGCTATTTTCAAGGCCGTGGCGACCTTTGAGGGCACCAAGCCCAGTCAGACGTTACGCGCGAGCTGCTGCCCTCCCTAAAGTGCAGAAAGCGGCTGTGGTGATTCCCCGTCAAACCATTGTTTTGAGAGAATACCAGGAAGAATGTATTCAAGCAGTGCTATCTCATCTGGATCAAGGCCACAAACGCATGGGTGTGTCTTTAGCTACCGGAAGTGGGAAGACTGTGAGTACATTCATGCCGAATATTCTTGTTTTCGTATGCTCATCACATTTCGCAGGTGATCTTCACACAGCTGATTGATCGAGTCCAACCACATACTGAGATTGCCACCCAAACACTGATCTTAGCTCATCGGCAAGAACTGGTTGAGCAAGCAGCTCGCCATTGTCAAAACGCTTACCCCGATAAACGCATTGAGATCGAGATGGGGAAAATGCATGCTAGTGGATATGCAGATATTACAGTCGCAAGTATTCAAAGTATTGGATCTGGTGACCGGATCGAAAAGTTTGAAGCTACGCGTTTCAAGTTGATACTTGTTGATGAGGCACATCATATTGTTGCACCACAATACTTGAGGACCTTAGCTCATTTTGGACTTTCTGAAAAGCGGGAAAGCTCTCCTGCTCTCGTAGGCGTCTCCGCCACCCTGTCCCGTACTGATGGATTGAAATTGGGCGCCGCTATTGACCAGATTGTCTATCACAAAGATTACATTGATATGATCAAAGACAATTGGCTATCCGGTGTCATCTTCACTACTGTGCAGTCGACAGCTGATATCTCTTCCGTAAAGAAGGGTCCGAGCGGTGATTTTCAATCTGGAGAATTGTCGCAGGTTGTCAATACCGATCAGATTAATGAGCTCACCGTGCGGAGTTGGTTTGCAAAGGCCAAAGAAAGGAAATCGACAATAGTCTTTTGTGTGGATCTTGCTCACGTGGGAGGATTGACCAACAAGTTCCGTGAATATGGAATCGATGCACAATTCGTAACGGGCGATACTCCAAAGATCGAGCGGAGTGCAAGACTTGATGCTTTCAGGAGTGGAGAGTTCCCAGTATTGATCAACTGCGGGGTCTTCACCGAAGGGACTGATATTCCGAACATTGACTGCGTGTTATTAGCAAGACCCACTAAATCGCGCAATTTTCTCGTTCAAATGATTGGTCGAGGTATGAGATTACATCCCGGAAAAGAAAATTGTCACATAATTGATATGGTTGCCACCCTCTCGACTGGCATTGTAACGACGCCGACACTGTTCGGCCTTGATCCTGCCGAACTCATTGATGAGGCGAACCCGGATGATATGAAATCGCTCAAAGAACGAAAAGCAGAGGAAGAAGAAAGAAGAAAAGAGGCCGAAGACGTGGTATCCAAAGCCCCTCCAACATCTGCAAGCTCTAACATCAGGACTGTGAGCTTTACCGACTATGATTCTGTTTATGACCTTATCGAAGACACCTCTTCAGAACGACATATCAGAGCCATCTCCCGTTTCGCATGGGTATGCGTTGGTTCGGACAAATACGTTTTGAGTAGTTCGAATGGATCTAACGTAAAGATTGAGAAAGAGTCGAAGGACTCGATGGACACGTTCATCGTTACCGAGACTGTACTTTTGGCTAGTCTGGGGGTTACCAAGTCGAAATCACCATTCGCAAGGCCGCGCCACCTTACCACTACGGAAACCATGATGGATGCCATTCACGCGGCTGATACATATGCGGCCGCAAAGTTTCCTCTTCAATTTATAAACAGAAATGCTTTTTGGAGAACTAAACCTGCGACAGAGGGGCAATTAGTGTTCCTCAATAAGCTTAGACCACAAGATGATCAATTGACCTCTGCAGACCTTACGAAAGGCAAAGCTGGAGACATGATCACAAAGCTTAAGCATGGTGCAAAGGGAAGATTTTCAAGTTATGAGGTAGATAAAAAGCGGTTGGGTAAATCTAAGTTGAAGTCAGAGCAGGATACTATTTTGGCAAAGAGGGAACAGGTTAGTGTTGGACCTCTTATAAAGTAAGGAACACAAAGGTTCAACAGTTTATATATATATATTTATATTGTATCAATATTATGTAAATAATGTATGTAATAAACAATATTTGATAGATCATTGTCGCTTCTACTTGGTGCCTCCCTAAGGGTATTTAGTATAAAGTCAAGTCAATTCAATTGTTTGCTTATTCAAATACCTTCCATTTTCAAGTCAATTTGATTATTTGGTTCTTCATTATACCTTCCATTCTCAAGTCAATTTGAATGTTTGGTTCTTTATAATACCTTCTATTCTCAAGTCAATTTGATTATTTGGTTCTTCATTATACCTTCTATTCTCAAGTCAATTTGATTGTTTGATTCTTCATAGTACCTTCCACTTCCATACTTGCCTATTTGAAACCATTGCCATTACCTAGGTACCTAGTAACCTATCTTAAACATAGAACTTTCATTTCGCACTTGGTTTCTTCCAATCATTGATAAAACTATAACCTAGGTAGGTACTCTATCATTGGTGTTTTGATAATTACTTTCATCCGAGTAATGTCAAGAGTGTTATCATCCGATATATTCATTCACTGTGGTGCATTCATTCCCTCATGAGTCTCACTTATACGGTCCACTCAATCAAAGGTTGTTTATGTTCCGATATATGAAAACCCAGTTCTGGAAACCATATACCTAGTTAACGACATCATGGACTCTAGCTTAGTTACGGTACGGCAATACCTACAACCAGCCAACCGTAATACTACAGACAACTTTGCTTTCTCCCATTATATTGATATATCAACAACCCCCCTCTCTGGCTCTCTAGTCGATATCTTACTCACTTCTACCTTCCACAATTCCTCATCACCAACAAGTCCCTAAAGGAAACGTCTACCCACTTACTCATGGTACAATCCGTACACAATTTTCTTACTTCAACTTCGACAGATTACATATTACAGACTAGCCAGTGGCCACTTACTTACTAGGTAGTCATATCACTTCGGTCATTGGCTCATTGGAGGTTCTAGTCCATTCCAAGTTAAGGTACTAGGTGGGTTTCTTCCAGTATACTAAGAGACTGAATTGGAATAGTGTTAAACTTAATCAATGCTTACAGCTTAACGGTTTACTAACCTACGTGTACTTTCAGACTTGTATTCATATACGTTTACCTCCAGACTTATATTCATAATTGTTGACGCACATCTCCTTCAACAACAACAACAACAACAACAACCAATACAACGAAGGATACATATAGTTTTACTCCTACTTCATATAATTTTAGTTGGCCTCATCGCAGACTTGTTTCACCAATGAGTTCTGTGGTGGTGTCTGATGTTGGTCCAATCCGCCTCAATGTCGAAACCGGACCAGTCCCCATATCCAAAGATGGTGCCAATTCAATAAAAATCACCTCCCTAGGTTCTGAAGCTGTGGCTTCTGAGAGCAAAAATTCATCAGATTATAGATACCTAATGGTCCAACATCGACATGATCTGAATCCCAATTCATCACATAAACGATCTCATCAAAACCCCGAGACAATTGCACCTCTTACACATAGGGCCGTGACTGCTACCATCAAGAATCCCTATACATGTAGAGTGACCACTTATACATACAACGAGTATGAGCCTACCGGTGCGATACCTATCATCGGCTTCGCCCGTCAGCTGGCACCCCAGGATATCGAACTTCCTGCGTCAAGGCCAAACGAGCCAGAAGAACCGTGGATGCGGTTTCCTCCACCAGCAGATTCGGCCTATACAGAACTGGGAAGAGAGGTAGAGAAGGAGTACGATCCACATCCATATGATACTTTTGATATTGCCCTTGATGGAGCTGGACTCGCCATCAAGAATACACCATCTCCTGATGTGCCTGTTAAATCTGCACATACTGGGCGAAGACAATCAACTGGTAATATGGCAGCCACGGGAATAGACTTTACACAAAACTCATGGATAGATTTTGAACCTTCGGTTATTGGTGAGATCTACAGCGGGTAAGACTCTCAATTCTTATTTGTTCGAGAGATTTATTAGCTACGTCTCGTCCCCACACATTATTCATACTATACATTCCTCCCCAAGCTTTTACTGGTATACGATTACTAATATGTCGGTGTTTACAGAGTTGAACAAAAAGCAGACTTTATCAGAAATATGGACGAAGGAGCACAGATCGAGTACTGCAAGAAATGCAAAGAGAGACACATTCCACCTGGATCCCCTATTACGCTTCCGGAGCGAGACCCTTGCGGCTCATATCTACCGGAATGGTTTCCAACGGAAGGAATACAGAAGCCGTGGTATCATTTCAAACAAATGATCAATAATTGGGTCTGCCTGGTAGAAATCGAGCAGGGATATACTCACAATGAAGACCCAGCACGTCATTTTTGGAATCTAGAGTATCACGATCATCATGAGAAATGGAAACAGATTGGACGAATTGCGGGACAAGGAGGCTGGTGGAAATGCAAAAACGGACTTGATGCCACCTACGCTGAAAGATCATGTCGAGTTTGCACCTCCAGAGATGCGATTGAGAGAGAAATTGAAGTGCAACTGTACAAGCAGAAACAGACTGTGGCACAGAGCAAAGCCGGTATTGAGAACTGGATTACGAATATGGTCAAGGAGGGTGGACGTCGAGATAAAGAAGCTGTGCTTGCCACGTGGCTTGCAAATGGTATTCCACAGCATTATGGACCACCGGTTTCGAGACATGGAATATATCAGGTTACAAAGGGAGGCCACCCGATCACAGGAGTATTGGTACCGGAGAAGAGACACCATCTCCTTCCAGAACAAATGTTCTCAGAGAAATTATTTAAAGACAATGCACATCCACCCTCAGCCTCCCAATCCATCGACGAGGCTCTTAATATTGTTGTGTCGAAGGGTGATATGGAATCACCTGTCTCCTCTAATACTTCTCCTACAACCGGAATACCAGATGCCCCCAAGATTTTTACGCGAGACAGTGGTCTGGGTTCATCTGATGGCTCTGATCCTTCTCCTGGAGCCGAACCATCTGTTGCTCCATTCGCAGATTTTAAAAAAGCCTAACTCACCCTAGGAACTCAAGGTGAACTGAACTCTCTTTCGGTTCTTTTTAATGATAATTTCTTACGGAGTACACACTGCATCACCAAGGCGTCCAGATTGTTCCATATATGTGGCGTTCTCGAACATGCATTTTTCAATATCAAAACAAGAATAGAGCTTTATCTTATTTTACATTACTTCGAATAGAAAGCTTGACAGGCGAATCGGACACCAGAGTCTGATACCAAAATGTTAGGATCTAGTTCTTTTTGGGCGTTATAACTTTGGTTTGATGGGTTCGATTTGGGATTCGGTGATTCGGTGATTCGGGGGGAATTATTGTATTAATGTATAGGCGTCATATGTTCCGGGAAACAAGAAGTTCTGATTATGATTTTTAGGGGGCTTTTTCGGGGTACCTGGTGGAGGATAAATACGGATTTCATACAGCATTAACGTTGATGGCGGAGAGTTCTCAGATTTGGGATTATGATGGATGGATGGGCTGGTTTTAGTATTAGGAAAATGTATATTGTTAGCTATAGCTTGAAAACATGAAAAAAAATTGAAAAGTGTACGATTATGTGAATCGGGATTTTGGTATGGAATTTACTCGTATATCAAGGATAAGTGAATAACTGATGGTCTCGAACTAGGTTCGAGGTGAACAGTGGATGCTTGGTTAGATATCATATTTTACTCATCCATCTGCTGGCCATGAAGGAGAGAGAAGATGTAAAATTCAAATCCTTACATTTTAATACCAAACACTGAACACTAAACGCAGAACGCAGAACGCAGATTTAGTATCCCCAAGGCATCTTAATTCAGTTGATCAAATCATCGGTGATCTACTGAGTTATCTGTAGTCTGTTGATTATCTTTCTTGTATTAGGATATTAGGATGTTAGGAGCCGGTTATGATAGATACTAGATACTAGATATTACTACTAACATAATATATATAATATGAGTACTTGTAGCAAAAGATTTGGATTTGTACTGTAATTAATCGAGGGTATATGAGTATAAGAAGTAGATTAAGAAGTAGAAGGAATATAATAATAATATATGTGTGTGTGTGTGTGTGGAGGGAGGGGGCGGAGAGAGTGAGGGAGGGCTTATAGGGGAGTTGGGAGTTGGGAGTTGGGAAAGCTACGGTAGCTTTATTTATTTATTTATTTATTTATTTAGAGTAAGTGGGTGTTTTGCTTGGTTGGTTTATATACGAGTATATGAGTCAAATAGTATAATATAGATGGTATGAAGGTATGAAGATATGATTTGATAAAGTATACGGGATACCCTAGGCCCTCTGTTGTCAAAATCTCGGTGTTGGTTAGGAAGTGGGTTCTAACTTCCGTTTGGAATTGTAGGATTTTGTTATGTTACTAGCACTGATTAGTGAGAATGATGTGAAAGTACAAAGTAGTAGATGTTGGTTTGTCAGTTAGTTAGTTGGTTGGTTTTGGGAATAACTAGATTGATTATTTGTTATGGTATAATATCTATGAGAAGATATATACTCCAATGTCCCCTTCGCTTCTCTACTCGTGAAAGAAAACCGAGTATCAACATATTCGAGTATTTATCAAACCAATCTAATCTCATCTCATCCCATCTACTCTACTCTAACCCTAGTTAACACTACACTACTCTAGTAACCAACCCAATAAAGAAATAAGTGTCAGGATCCCTATTAACTCTATAATACTCACTAGTAGGTACGAACTATTTAACTAGACACTGGCAAGCAGCTAACATGTAATCTTGTAACACTATGGAAATACGTACTATTGCTAATTTGCTATATTAGCACCTGGAAGCTAGAGCTATACAAATCGACTATTGGTTGCAAGATTGTGTTATATTAGTGTATATTATGGATTGATCTATACTTTGATCCTCTTGTCTTGGGGTTTATATATTGGATATAATAATGATATTTCTGACAAATATATTGGCGGTTATTAGTTATTCAAGTTGAATTTATAGTAAATGAACTCTACTCAGCTAACCTTAGATATATATCTATAAAAGCATCACCCATCTATAATCCTCGCTTCCCTCCTTCTTTCCTTCCTCCCAATTTCTTCCTTCCTTCCCTCCCTTCTCTTTATACTAATACCTCGTTCAAAACAAGAAATGAATTCATAAACTATGATACTTCCATGACTTGTACAAGTTTACATCCATCCCATCCCTCATGAAACACATGGAATTTTTAATGGTTCGTTAACACGATTACTCGAGTATGAATTATTTACGTAGGTATGGTAGTACGAGTACATACCTGGCAAGATTCTTTCACTGTAAGGTAATAGTAATTATAGTATAAATTGTAACAGATATTTATTGAGTATGTTTTTACTCGAATATATCAATTTGAGATTTCCAGAGAAAGTGTCTAATAATCTACTCAATATAATCTACATTGATGCATAACATCTGGCGTTGTATACACAGTGTAGTCAGTGGTAGGTTGAACCAGTTACCAGTTAGTAAACTGGCTGTTGGGATTTACCAAAACTAAACTACCAATTTAATAAGTGCACTGGTCAAACTACGTGTACTTAACTATTGAGTCCTATACTGCGTATAAACAACCCCGTCAAGCTATCTTATCTATATCTGGAACTGTTTGCTGAATAGTGTGATCTTAGAAGAGGAGAAATTAAGCAAGGCGTGCGATGCTATGGACGAATCATCATGCCTCAAAGTTCAAAAGTCAACCCTGATTGTAAATCAAGACCTCCTACAAAGTGAGTTTGTGTCATGAGTAAGTCTTACTACCGGTACCCGGCTAGCTGAGATAGTCAAGGTTCTGAGTTGATATCAGATTCTTTCCGGGAAGTGAACTAATCCTCTTTGAAAACAGTTGAAAAAGCGTTATCCAAAAATGAAACACAAAGATACTCTAAAATTATCAAAGATATCAGATTTTTGAGATGCGAATATGAAAGGACGAAAGAAGATATGGGTAGTTGTGTCCTCGCAAACGACAGACTGCTAGGAACATGGCCTGCCACTTAACAGGAGAACTTTTACTTGAAATCAGGATTTTGATTTGTTCAAAGGTTGAAAAGTAGTTTTTGCAGTAAGATGCACCATTGTGACTTCACCCAAGCGCAACTATTAAGAAGCTAAGCGTGTATTTGGTCTGTAGAACCATTAGAAGAATCTTTGTAGATTTTCCACTCTAGTCTTTTCCTCCTCGAAAAATCCCAACTGATCAATATATTGTGAGATGTGCAAACAGAACCATAGTACACCCTTTGAGATATTGCTGAAGGGGGTGGTAAGCGTTGCTAACTACCCTCGTCTTCTTAGCACAATGCTAAAAGATTGACAAGTTGGGAGTTGTGCAACAAATACAATGAGCTGCGAGATAAAATGTTGCTAGAGGTGTGATATGCGGTTACTAACTTACTATTCCCCTTCATGAGATTGAAAAACTGATATGCGCAACAAGCACAGTGAGTTGCGCTTCAGAAGTTAGAGTACTGCTATTGATGTTCCCATGAAACTGAATAATATTGGACACTTTCGAAATAAGCAACAGACACAAGGAATTGCGCTCAAGAGGTGTAGTGTATGGCACGGATTCCCCAACATGATGTTGATAAATGATCTGCAAGTTTGAGATATACAATAAACACTGTGTTTATACTGCCAGAAAGTTTGCAACTCGGGAAGTTTAGGCTATTCCTGTTGTAGTTTACCACCGTATGGCACGTGCTAGCTTACCCGAGTTGCGGACTTTCTGACGGCATGAGTAAGTTGAGCTTTGAAATGCTGCTATAGGTGTCCTCCTAAAATTGGCAAATAATGGATGATTGATTTTGAAATTATCAATATGGTGGACTACCTCTTAACCTTCTCTTGTTCATCACTCTCATTCATTCTTGCCGAATCCATGAACAAAATTGTTTCGGCGGGGATTGAAGAGAGTAGGGGGGAATCGTTCTTCAGACCACTTCTTGTCTGCGGGGTAGATCACCTCCACCACTTCCGGAGGTAGGCATCAGTAGGGTTGAAGATCAACTAGCTAAAAGTCAATGACAGAAAGCTGCCAAATTCATCCCCTGAGGAAGAGCTAGGCATCCATGTGCTTTTGATTACCAGTATATACCTTGAATTGTCGACTTGACTTATGCTATTAAACCCTTCGAGAAGAGTAAAAAGAACTAGGTTATTCCCTTGTAGTTTACCATTATATGGTATGTGCTGGTACTCGAGTATACCCGAGTTGCGGACTTTCTGGCGGCATGAGTAGATGTGTGGGGTGAATAGCCATAGGGGAGATAGGAAAGGAGAATGGGGAAATAAGTCAAAGTTGCAAGAAATATCTACAACATGAGAGCAGGAGAACATTCTTTACCCTTTTTTTTTGTAATATCCAGAGATCATAGGGAACTTCAATACCTAAGTTTCGAGAATGCGTCGTTTGAACAAACTTGCACGTTGTCGATGGTGCGTGGCTGACAACAGCGATTTTGATGTCTTAGTTCAAAACAGTAGGGCATAGTTTTGCTGTATTGGTACCGGTAGTATCCT
This sequence comes from Sclerotinia borealis F-4128, assembly GCA_000503235.1. Lineage (NCBI taxonomy): Eukaryota > Fungi > Ascomycota > Leotiomycetes > Helotiales > Sclerotiniaceae > Sclerotinia > Sclerotinia borealis. The sequence continues at coordinate 64,832 of KI628592.1, read as the reverse complement.
AGTTTTAAGACTTCGAACAAGCCAAACAAGCGTTTCGGTACATTGATCTGCGTTCATGAGAAAGGGGGGGAACCATACTTGGGTAGGTATAACCGATTGAGAATAACACTTCCAGCGGGTAGACGGTAACCGGTTATGTATTGATCGAGTTCCGTACGAAACCAGTACCTACTCTCCCTTTAAATAGTCCTGATAGTGCCGCTTGCATAAAGTATAAAGGAAATCAATATATTGAATACAACATTGAAGCATTGTCCATGTGGATCCCAAAGAATAATATCAACCAATCATAAATAGGGGGTTAATATTCATCGGAGTTTGAGTTTTCCCATACCGAAGAGCATGGTGAAATCAGAATGCTATGTTTGAGTTGCGGGATTCTTTTTAATTTGTACTTACTCGTACTGTCTTACCTAGGATGTTACTCGAGTATTCATTAGTAAGGATTTGAGTAAGGGTATTCATACTTTTTGTTAATAAGATAATCTACTGTAACACTGGCTGATTGGTAGGTGACGGGTAATATCTTGATTTATAGAGAAGTTTGAATTGTGGGATGGGGTACATATGACGCTATACTTTCCATGGTTCTCTCTCTGAAGTCTGAAGGTTTTATTGGAAAGTAATTGATTTGATATACGGCTTTCTCCATGCTTTTGAGAAAATCTTTTTTGGCTAAGTCCTCGATCGATTCATTGATTGAAGAAAAAGATAGGTTTTTAGTGAATGAAAAAAGTTGGAGATAGATCATTATAAGATGACGTCAGTGGTACTTGTATGTAACTCCAATAGAGCTCGGAGTAACCCTTGAAATGATCTATTGCCGTTTTAAAACTAAAAACTATAATCTATTAAACAAAAAGTGGTGATGGGTATAATAACCTTATTAATCAATTTATAATAAATAAGACTATCAAGCTATCAAATATCTACGTGTACATATATCTACTCGGACTAGACAAGTTCATCTGATATTGATAGATAATAAAGTTTTTAAGTATATACTTATAAGTAACTAAATGAATATCAAAAGGGAATAAACGGCAATGAGCGGCTGATCACACAAAGCAGCAGGATATTACAGTAAACATTGCTTCTTGTTAATGCTGTGAAATACTAGAGTTATATTATATAAACTTATTAGTTTCCTCTTCTCTCTTGAGTAACGATCGTTCATATCTTAATTCCGAATTCAACTATTCACAACCCTCATTGAAGAAAGAAGATATTTAGAATATTCTTTTTTAATAATAATAATAAATATATACAACACGAAATATTACACAATAACGAAGCAACTTCTGCACACGGAACAAAGCCAGAAATTCATTCATATTACATATTACATATTCATTGTGTATTATTCCATATTCATCTTGTGTTACCGGTACTTCATCAAGGGGTCTAATTACAATTACTTATTGTCTAGATCTCGGACCGCCGCCCGAAAGTTTAATTCTCGATTTCTCGATTCTCGATTCTCGCTGCTTTGCTACTTCCAGAAGGGGATTGATTGATTCAAAACTGTGTTAGGCGACAATTTCCCACCTATCTCAAAACCCATCGGCAGTTTCTTTCCTATCATCCATCCCATCCCACCTACAGTATTAAACCAAACCACTACCCGAATTTCACTCTTTCACCACCAACCTACATCACCCTTCAACCAAACCTCTTCTTCTTCTCACTTCCAACCGGACCCTTCTTTCTTTCTTACGAACAACCCTTTTTTGATACCTTTTCTCAAAAAAAGAGAAACCGCAATTCAAAATGGCTGAATTCGTAAGAGCTCAGATCTTCGGTACAACCTTTGAGATTACTTCAAGGTACGCGGGGCTACAATAAGTCAAGCAAACGACAAGAGATTGTCAATCAACTCTTTCACGACTACAAATATTGATGTTCATGTGATATAGGTACTCTGATTTACAGCCAGTGGGCATGGGCGCATTTGGTCTCGTTTGGTATGATACTTTCTCTCGCTTTTTGCTCTTTTCGTGATGAAATCTTCAATTGAGGGGTAAAATAGCTACTTTGTCCCAACAAAATGCTAATTCTTCTGGTCTGCACAGCTCTGCCAAAGATAATCTCACCGGCTCAAATGTTGCGGTCAAAAAGATCATGAAACCTTTCAGCACACCGGTCCTATCCAAGAGAACCTACAGAGAGTTGAAGCTATTGAAACATCTCAAGCACGAAAACGTACGTTTAATTACGATAACACAAATACACAATAATGGCTGGTGGTGGCGATACTAAATATTTACAGGTCATCTCACTCAGTGATATCTTCATTTCACCTCTTGAGGATATGTATGTAGGCCCTATCGAATTTGAGAGGGTTCCACGCTGATGATCGTTCTAGCTACTTCGTCACCGAGCTCCTCGGCACAGATTTACATCGTTTGTTGACCTCGCGACCACTCGAGAAGCAATTCATTCAATATTTCTTATATCAAATCTTGGTAATAACCTCATTTTAGTTGTGCCACTTTAAAATAATCAAGCTAATGTTGCCTCCTAGCGTGGATTGAAATATGTCCACTCTGCAGGAGTCGTTCATCGCGATCTCAAGCCCAGTAACATTCTCGTCAACGAGAACTGCGACCTCAAGATCTGCGATTTCGGTCTCGCCCGTATTCAAGATCCTCAAATGACCGGATATGTCTCTACAAGATACTACAGAGCACCGGAGATTATGCTTACGTGGCAAAAGTATGATGTAGAAGTGGATGTCTGGAGTGCGGGATGCATCTTCGCAGAGATGTTGGAGGGAAAGCCACTGTTCCCTGGAAAGGATCATGTCAACCAGTTTTCGATCATCACCGAACTTCTCGGAACTCCACCAGATGATGTTATCCACACCATTGCCAGTGAAAATGTAAGTGATAGTGTACAGATGACTTGAGATATTGCTAATATGATTTTAGACCTTGCGATTTGTGCAATCTTTGCCAAAGCGTGAGAGACAACCGCTTGCTAAAAAGTTCCGTAACGCGGATCCCCTGGGTATGCCTCCGGTCTTACTCTCCATTATACTGAAATCCTCCATTAACTCGCTCTAGCTATTGATCTCCTTGAGAAGATGCTGGTATTCGACCCCAGAAAGCGAATCAAGGCGGGTGAAGCATTGGCACATGAATACCTTTCCCCTTACCACGACCCCACGGATGAGCCAATATCAGAAGAGAAGTTTGACTGGTCATTCAATGACGCGGATCTTCCAGTGGACACATGGAAAATCATGATGTACGAACAACTTTTCGATTACCAACAAGAACAAAGTTAGATGATCTGTGTTTAATCTGCAGAAGTCTCTGGATTTATCGAGTGGATGCGAAGGACCAAAATGGTATAACTGACTTGGTATGTTATACAGGTACTCCGAAATTCTTGATTATCACAACGTCAACGACGCCCAAAATCTGGCGGACAGTCTGTAAAATGAGTCTCTATTTTTCGATTAAATTTGGTTAACAAAGGTTTCGCTTAGGTGTAACCTTCAGCATGGGATGGATACCCAATTATGGGATAGTTGGTTGAGAGGGGTGTTCTCTTGTGATTTTCGATGCAATGCAACGCAACGGCTTCGGCTTTTTCTTCTTCGACTTCTGGCGTACGTGTTGCTGCACCGAGGGATCATGGATTGACGTGCTATTCCGAAGTTTTTGGAACTTGCGAGGTTCCTGCCCCTGACTTAATGGATTGTGCAAGGCTTGACTGGAGTGGTGGAGATGGAGAGGGGGTTTCGCATGCAGTAGAACGATGAATTTCCTTTAGCAAAAGTTGTGCTTAGATGATCGGGCGAGTAAGATTATTGGCGTTTCAATGGACATGGACATAGAGAATGAATGAATAACGATTTTATAATGATTGGCCCATCTAAGCCAATGTTTTTTGAATGTGATACTTATCGAATGAATCTTCTCCTTAATGATTGGATAGAAATGATTGATTCATACTATGGCCACCTAGAAGAAGGGATATCTTCATTGACATGAAACCCAGCTGATACAAACAAAAACCAAACACTCCCCCAAGACCTTCCAGATCCCAATCCAGGAATGACAGATGACATCCAACACCCATACTCGAGTTACCGTTCAACCATGTTCTCCTGATCATGTGACTAGATCAGATACTTTAGTCGGCTATCTTCCAATCCCTGCACATATAGTAAGCATTGCAACGCGCGTGAAAGTATTGGATAATAAGATGATAGTGGATATATGTGGCGTGCACAGGGTGGCAAGGATGATGTTTTCTTGGACTTATTCGCTGGCCTTGCAGCGAGGTAGGTGGGATGGATTGGATGGATTGAATTGGAACTGATGGATAGGACATTTAGGATTGTGTTAATGAATGCAAGATATCAAACACTTCTGAGTTGAGTTTTTTTATCGTAAATGCAGTGATTGCGGATCGAATTGTTGAGAAAAAGGAAAGCAAGGTGAAGGAAAGGCACGTTTTTGATGAGTGAGAGCATTCAGCATTGGTGAGAAGGAGATCGATAGATAAAGTTGCGATAAACGTCGCTCCAGCCTCATTGGGAGGGAGGCTGAGAAATTTATTCTTTCTTTCTGGAAATCTTCTGGAACTTTTGGAACGTCGTCTGGAAATTGCGAATATAGGTTGGAGGGATTTGGATAGAGATCGTCAGGGTTTAATTGATCGGAGCCTCAGAGGGGTAAGGTAGACTGGATTCGCAAATCGAAGCCAGCTCTGGAGATTTGAGGAGAGCTTTGACTAGTTAATATTGATTGGAAACGATTTATCAATTTGCAATTGGGGTTTGAGCTGGGGAAAGGAGAAGAAGGATTAATAGGACGAGACGGAACGACATAATTCACAGTATACCGAAGACCTGCGAGACGAATTGATCTTTTGAGAGAGAGAGAGGAAGGAAGTCAACAGAGTGGGAAACAATAGTAACAGGGATTTGAGGAATATGATGATTTGAATACGAGGTCGAGCCGATTACTCTTTTTTTTGTTTGTTCACTCGAAATATCGAAGGCGATAAGGACAAGCAGAAGTAAAGATTGTGAAGGGGACGAATCGAACCGAAACAAAAAACAAAACGATCAAGAAACGAAGATATAATATCTACCTACCTACATACCTACCTATCGCTCGGTCACCGGCATTTACAGATTCAGGGAGATCGTTTGTCGCTTTTGGCCTATAGCTTAATAAAAGCCATTCGGCAGTGAATTCTGTGAGAGGGACTCGATACAAAGTGCGGCTCTTGATTGGGACGACGCATCGACGGCCGATTCTTCATAGCTCGGAAGAGGAGATTGGAGAGGGACAGGCGCACTGGATGGAGAATACTGAGATGAAGGAGGGGGATGAGGGGGTGGGTGCCGCGGGTAAAAAGGGGTTTGTGCCATTGGTTACGGTGGTGGATTTTCATCATGCGAGGTGAGTTTTTTTGGGGGGTTGGGTGAGGGGGGTGAATGGGAGATGGGAAAAGGGTGATAGGAAGGAGATATGAGGCTGAAGTCTGAAGTGAGGAGAGTTGGCTGACATGAGTTTTGATTAGGGGACCTGAAGTCGAATATTGGTTTGGCGCAGAGGATGGGACTGATCCTGCTGTGGAAAACGAATGGCCTTTATTACCATTTATGGCATTGAGTGATGGAGCGCATACGTAAGTTACTGCCCCCATATTATGAACTTTTCAAGAGATCTTGAGGCTGACTTATCATCCAAATGGCAGATCAGCAGAGGATTTCTCCTATTTTACACTCCTACGACCTGCCCGCGGAAATCTACCTCCCACATCCCTCTTCGGTATCTCCTGCACGCAACAGATGGATGCATCAATACTGCTCAATCGTCCCGCAGAAGTAACTCGATCGACGGTGCAAAAGGCTGTGGTTGTAATAGCCGATTCGCCGCAATTTTTTGGGCTGTTGAGGGAGAGATTGGGAGTTGTTACGAAAGCATGGTTTGCACAACGGGAGTTTACAGATACGGAGATATTGAGGAGGTTTCAGGAGAGTTTAGCCGAGGAGAAAAGTAGAGGGGAGTTAGGGGATATGGAGGAGTATTTGGGGATGAGCTTGAGGGAATTGGTTAAGGAGTTTAAGTGGCAGACTTTGGTGCTTTTTAAATGCTGTTTGTTGCAGCCGAAGGTATTTCCCCTATCCTGGAAAATTGATAATGTATATTGACTTGGGGTATAGATGTTATTCTTTGGTTCGAGATGCGAGAGGTTATGCATGATGCAGTTCTCACTTATATCTCTAATACCAGGTTTGATACGGAACCTGCAAGATTGTGCGGATCCGGAATTGGATGATTATAGGAAAAATCTTGTGAAACCGACGAGTTTGAAAACGAGCGACAGGAGTTCCCTGTTGAATTATATGGGATTGCCTTTGCAAATATTTGGCGGGGTAAATATAGCTCTTTGAGGGTATGTGAAGGAAGTTGTTGCTAATCAGATATTTAGGGAAGTCTTTTTGGTCCTTATACCCCTTTACAGCAACTTGATATATTAGCGGATTACGGCACAAAATCATACATCGTTGGTTCGACGAATTCTCTACTTTTACAACAGAGAGATCGATACAGCGATATTCTTATTAATCTAGATGAACTTACCATTAATATCACATCGGCTTCACTGAGGTCCGCATTGGTACTCTCGGCGGCCGATCGACGCTGGATCGATTTCATTACCCAAACCGTCAATGACACTTGGGATGAATCAAACCCCAGCCGACCTAAAACCATGGGCTATGTTGGCTCCGAAGAATTCATCCGTCTACAATTTGAAGAATATCTCCTCTCCCTAATTTCTTCGGTCAAATGCCACAACTACCTTCTAGCCAACGCTCACAACCCCAAAGCCCAACTGCCACAAGTTGAAGGCGATCCTGCTCATGATTTTAGCATGGATTGGATCGAAGCGTGGACACGGAGTGAAAACTATGAAATCTGGAATAACCATACGGATTCGCATCTTTTCGACATCGTGGAACCCAAACATCCTTGTGCGGGTGGTCTTACGATTGATGATGTTCAAAGACGTATCGCTGAACAAGTCAAGGAAATGCATCTCGATGAAAGGTTTGCGGTGGGCAAGGAAGTATTGGGGAGAAATCTTGCGGCGGGGAAAGAAAGGGCTAGTACCGTTTTCAATAAATTGTATGCGGATATGGAGTCCTACCGCGAAAGTCAGAGGAAGAGGAATGAGGAGGCTAGAATTGCGGTAGAGAAAGCGGCGACTGCAAGTGGAGCCTCGAGTCCGGCGGCCCATCAAACGGATTTCAATGGCCAGAAGACGACAGTGCAGAGTAGAGCGGGAGCCTACATAGGCAGTTGGGGCACGTGGATGGGAGAGAAGAGGAAGTCAGGGTGGGGAAGGAGTTCGGGGAGTCAGGAAAGGGTGCCGCAGGTTACGAGTAATGGAAAGAGGAATTCGAGGGGACTTTTTGGGAAGGAAAATGTTAGTTTACTGGGTGAAGGAAAGAATGGCATTGAGAGGAGTCCACTAAGTCCCCGGACTTCGCAGGGGGGGTATTCGCCGCTGGGTGAGAGACCGAAGACGGCGGATAGTTTTGAGGAGAGTATATTCGATGCGGAGGTGGAGGTGGAGGCGAATGGGGGTGGGGATAGAGATGGGAAGGTGGTGGCGGTGGAAAGCATTAGTGATAGTGATGCGCCTAAGCGGGTTGGAAGCCCGGGAAATTTGTCGAAGTTTCATGAGGATATGGGGGATAGAAATGGGGACGAGGAGAAGGGGAATAGCGATGATGATGATGATGATGATGATGGTGAGGAGAAGAAAACGATCATACCTACATCGGTCGAAACAGATATTTGGGATGAGGAAAGACATGTGGATGCGGATCGAGATCAACATGAGAGAGCGGGGAGGGTAGCAGAGGCTATGCAGGAAGCGGTGGGTTCGTCTATTCATTCGTAGAATGTTGAGTTGGGTTGATGGGTAGGGAGGGATAGAGCGAGCGGGTGGTATCTTTGGTACTTTTTACTTTTTGGATCGTTTATCAAGAAATAAAGTGGGAGTGAATGAATGATGGTTGGAGACTTGGATGTGATGGAATTGATGGTGTGGGATAGGGATAGGGATAGGGGGGAGGGGGGGAAGGGAAGTTAACGAAACGGAAGGGTAGGGAACATACCACAAACTTACCACACAAATATCGGTACCACACTTACTTTACACGTATACTCGAGTACATACATATGAGTATAATGGAATAAATAGTTAAATATATTTAATATTATTAGTGGTGGTTTGCTTTGTGATTTGGAGGTGGATGGATGGATGGGGAGGAATTGGGAAGTTTGAGAGGGATGGATGGATGTTGGGGGTTTAGGAGGGGGAGCTTGAGGAGAGAAAGGGAGGAGGAGGGGTGGTAAGGAAGGTTTTTGAATACCTAGGTAGATATGGATGGAGACTTGTGAATGTGGTGTTGGTTGGTGATGGTGATGGTAATTGTAGGTTGATATGCTTTGGTATAGAGGATATTGAGCTTGGTTTGTTTACGAATAGTAACCTAATAAATATACTTTGTGAAATCATACTCGAGTATGATTAATAATATAATACACTTACACTCGAGTATTGAGGAGGTTATTTAGAGGAAATCTCTTATCTGTTATCAACATCTTAAATACGTTTCGGAGTTCGGGAGTTCGGGAGTTATAGTTTGGCGCTTAAATCTTTAAAACTCCTGGCGGGGTTTTCTTAAACGCCTACCGCTTACGGTAACTCCACCGGGCTGGCTGTACAAGGCTATAAGGCATCCTTGCATCATACTTTATAGAAAGTGCACGGCAGCAGCCTGCTTCCTCACTCACGAATTCTAAGGTTCTACCAAAGGGAAAAGAGGAAAAGGAACTTTAATTTAAATTCACCTCACCTTTCTCAATCGATTCGACTATACTATTAAAGGAATTAAATTCGATCTGCTAACCGTAGATCATTGTATGGACAGACCATCTTTCTGTATCTTATTCCTCTAGTCTACATTGTGGATAATTCCTTTTAATATCCTTTACATCATCTTCCAAACACAACCAACCCATCCATAGATTTACAACCCGATCCCACCATACCATACCATACCACAACCTCCATCTCCATTTCAACCATAACAAACATCCAGGATTTGGAGTACTTTTTGCATCGCCATTCTGTGATTTGTCACAAAGGTGCCCATTCGGTCATCTTTATCTTTCTTTGCTATCATACCGACCCGGATCAACCTTCCTTCAAAGTTGCTGGTTTAAATTCACCGGTTTGTCGACATAGTTTGGATTTATCACCAAAAAAAAAATCAACAAGCTTATTCCTCCATTACCTCTGTTGAACTTCACTCAAGATGACGGTAGCAACCAGGACAGTGGTTATGCCTCCAGTCCCAAATCGGGAGGATTTGGATGCAACGTTCGTATTTGATTTTCTATCTGCCACCTTGCCCCTCGATCTTACCAGATACAATATGCTAATTACAAATTTCTGCCATGTAGATGGAAATACCTCGAGGCTGGCATATCGAAGATCATGTTACACTTGGCAGATGGTATTGATATGCAAACTGTATGTGCCACTTCTCTTACTTCCTCCATCTACTATGCGCATTTGCTTACTTGCTTTCGATCTATAGTATATGGGAGTATACACGTACGTATTTCGATATCTAAGTGTTGGCAGCATCTCCTAACCTGAAAATAGAGCTGTTCACAATTTCTGTACATCACAAAAGGCAGTCGCCAACACTGGTCCAGGGTCCGCCATCGGAGGCGCACATCGTGGAGGTAGGATATTGAGCCATTCCAAATATGGAAACCTACATATACTGATATCTTATAGCACACCTTCTCGGCGAGGACTTATACCAAAACCTTATCTCCTACCTCACAAAATATCTCAAAGAACTCGTTCTGTCCTCTAAAACACATACAGATGAAGCTCTCCTCAGTTTCTACATCCGAGAATGGCACCGATACACAACGGCGGCGAAATACATAAATCATTTGTTCAAATATCTCAATCGTCATTGGGTAAAGCGAGAGATGGATGAGGGAAAGAAGAATATCTACGATGTCTATACTCTACACCTTGTTCAGTGGAGACTCACTTTATTCCAGTCTGTTCATGAAAAGGTTATGGATGCTGTTCTCAAAATGGTGGAGAAGCAGAGAAATGGCGAGACGATCGAGCATAATCAAATCAAATCCATCGTTGACTCTTTCGTATCACTCGGATTGGATGAGGCGGATCCTACCAAATCGACTCTTGACGTTTACCGTTTCCACTTTGAGAAGCCATTCTTGGCAGCCACCGAGGCATTCTATCGAGCCGAATCGAAACAATTCGTTGCGGAAAATAGCATAGTGGAATACATGAAGAAGGCCGAAATTCGATTGGATGAAGAGGAAGAGCGCGTTCGAATGTACCTCCACCAAGACATCATCATCCCATTGAAGAAGGCCTGCAACACTGCTCTTATTGCAGATCACTCCATGCTCCTCCGAGACGAGTTCCAGATTCTATTGGACAACGACCGCTATGATGATATGGCACGCATGTACAACTTGTTGGCAAGAATTCCGGATGGTCTTGAGCCTCTCCGTACTAGATTCGAGGCCCATGTTCGCAAAGCGGGTCTTGCAGCAGTATCGAAAGTTGCTAGTGAGGGTGATAAACTCGAACCTAAGGTTTACGTCGACGCTCTTCTTGAGATCCACACACAATATCAAGGCCTTGTTAAGCAAGCATTCAAGGATGAGCCAGAATTTACTAGGTCTCTTGATAATGCATGCAAGGAGTTTGTGAACCGCAATCAAGTTTGCAAATCTGGATCCAACAAGTCCCCTGAATTGCTCGCCAAATACGCCGACTCGTTATTGAAAAAGAGTGCCAGTGGGGCTGAGGAGAGTGATATCGAGAACTCCCTTAGTCAAATTATGACGGTCTTCAAGTATATTGAGGATAAGGATGTGTTCCAGAAATTCTACTCGCGTATGCTTGCTCGTAGACTGGTCCATACTAGTTCATCATCGGATGATGCCGAGACAAGTATGATTAGCAAATTGAAGGAGGCATGTGGATTCGAATACACCAACAAGCTTCAACGTATGTTCCAGGATATTCAGATTTCAAAAGATTTGAACAGTGGCTTCAAGGAGTTCGAAGCAGGAATATTTACTGGAGGTGACGAAAAGCCAATCGATGCCAGTTACTCAATCTTGGGTACGGGTATGTGGCCTTTGAACCCACCGAATACGGACTTCACTCCGCCAGTCGAGATTTCTAGAGCTTATGAGCGTTTCCAAAATTTCTACAACCAGAAGCACAGTGGTAGAAAACTCACGTGGCTATGGCAGTTGTGTAAGGGAGAGATCAAGGCCAACTACTGCAAAAATCAAAAGACTCCATATACTTTCCAAGTATCGACTTACCAAATGGCCATTCTTCTGCTATTCAACGAGAACGATAAGAATAGTTATGATGATATCGCTAAGGCAACACAATTGCATGCCGATGTTCTTGATCCCATTCTTGGTATCTTCCTAAAGTCTAAGGTCCTCACTATGACCCCAGCAGATGACAAGCCATCATCCGGTAAAACCTTTCTTCTGAACTATGACTTCAAGAGTAAGAAGATTCGAGTCAACTTGAATATAGGTATCAAGTCGGAGCAGAAGCAGGAGGTTGATGAAACTCATAAGACTATCGAGGAAGATCGAAAGTTGCTGATGCAGGTATGTAGAAGTACTTGGTGTAGTATGATTGAACCCTCACTAACTCATGTTTTCAGTCTGCTATTGTTCGTATAATGAAGGCACGAAAGAAGATGAAGCACACTCAACTCGTCAGCGAAACTATCAACCAGATCCGCTCCCGATTCGTACCCAAGATTCCGGATATCAAGAAGTGTATTGATATCTTACTGGAGAAGGAATACCTGGAACGACTTGATGATGATGAACTCGGATACCTCGCATGATTCATGAATTTTATTTTAAACCATAAATCTCTTGCATTGGAGATTCACGATGGATGTCTTTTTATGAATTGGCGGCTCAGTGAAGTTGATTATAAAAGTTACCAGCCCACATATAAGACCTTGACAGAATCTGGTAGTAATTCCTGCTGGTTATCGTTTGGTCACAGTCAATGGATGGAGAGGCAACAATTAGGCGCATTCATGCATTTTTCCATCGTTTTCATTCGTTCGTGTTCTTGGTGCTACTCTTGACCAATTTTCTCGGGCATATGGGAGGGAGGGGAGGGGGGAGTTGAGAGAAAGCTACCGGGTTTTTTTGTTGTGGAAACACATTTTTATGTGTTCCACACCTAAGTTTTTCCTTGTTTTTTGTCTTTTTCGTTTTTTTTTGATACCGCGGATACCTAACTCAGAACTTTGCGCATCACGTTGGAGAAATTTAGTTACATGGCTGAGAATGAGATCATACGGAATGAGCGGGGGATGGGATATGGGAGGGAGTGGGAAATGGAGAGGGGGGGGGGGGGGGGTAGGAGAGGGGAATGGATGCATGGAGGGAAGGAAGGAATTGAGGTCAGACAGACTGTAACATATTTCTATTGGTCATTGGCGAGTCAGTCATTGGCGAATTTGATGACTGAATGAATAAATGCATGAATGCATAAATGTGTGTCAAAAAGCATAAAAGCAAAAACACAAAATCAAGCGGCACTTTTCGAGAATCGAGAGTAATACTAAACTAAACTAGGTAGGTAGATAGGTTAGGTTAGGCTAGATTAGGTTTAGTTTAGGTTGGTTGGTTGGTTGGTTGGTTGATTCTTGAGCGAGAAATTAAAAGGAATTTTATAACTACTACTCGAGTATGATTACTTGAGAAATTGAGAAAGTGTTTTTATGTGTGTGTGTGTGTGTGAGGGAGGAGAGAGGAGATGGGATGAGATGAGATGTGAG
>KI628592.1:0-51864 GCA_000503235.1 Sclerotinia borealis F-4128 | reverse complement strand
GGGGAAGGGGACGGAGGGAGGGAAGGAGGGAAGGAGGGAAGGAGGAAGATGGAATGATTGGATGGGGGTATGGGGAAGGGAGGGGAGAGGGAGGAAGATGGATGGATGGGGGGTATATTCTTAGGGTTTTGATGATATTGGTATGGTGTGGTGTGGTGTGGTATGGTATGGTATAGTTAATGGTATAGTTGACTGGATTGAATGTGAGTGTGCTAGTGTTAGTGTTAGTGTTAGTGTTGGGATTAGGGATTGGGATCGAGTGGGTGAGTGGGCTGGAGGATAGGAATTGGGGGTGGGAGCCGGGAGAGAGGGGGAGGGGTAAGTAATTTTATCGAGGGAGGGATGCAGGGAAGGAGAATGGAGGGAAGAGGAATGGAATGGAATGAGAGGATAGAAGGGGAATGAGGGGTCAGGGAGAGAGTGTTTGGTGTTTGGGTGGTTGTGTTGTGGGGAGGAGAGGGGAGGAGAGGAGAGGAGTGGAAGGGAGGGGAGAATAGAGAATAGAGAATAGATGTTGAAGGGTTTGGATGGGATAGGTATGGGATGAGTGTTATGGATGGGGGTGCATGTATGTATGTAGTGGATGTGGATGTGAAAAGTGAAGTGATTATATAGATCTATATTGCAGAATTATAAATACTTATACTTAGGTATACTTATATGAGTACTCGAGTATATACTACATACAAGATTCATAGATTGAAGTTAAGTAAAGTAAAATGAAGTAAAGTAAAGTTAAATATGAAGTTAAAGAAAGTATTCCAATATTACATATATATATATACTCGAGTATAAATAGTGTTTATAACTTCATATAAGGAGAGTGAGTATATATACTTAGATACTATATCGGGATATACTACTCGTATATGGAAATATACTATATATAGTAAGTATACCGAAATGAATAAAGAGATTAGGGATACCGGATTTGAATATATATTATAATAGACAGTGGACAATAGACAATAGATATAGAATAAGAACCTGATGGTAGTGGGTGGGAATAAAATGAGTAGGTATCTAGATAGTAACATAACCATAACCTAGAGATATCGCATGGCAATTGCTGGGATTGAATATTAGATATACTGTAGTGAGAGTATCTATAAAGCATAGAATGCTATAAATACTTGTATAATAAATGAATGAGTGAATGAGTATTTGAGTGTATATACTCAGTATAAGAGTTGAGTAAGTAATCATACTTGTAAATATTACCTAGTAGATAAGTAAGGTGAGAATTGGGATGGGAGCGACTTTGTATATGTTTTGTAGTACCGAGTAGTATGGAGAACGATTATATCTCGGTATCTAGGAATTGTGCCAAAGTATTGTGCGAAAGTATCTATATTTTGATTGAGTAGGTTGAGAGGTATATACTATATTTGTACTTGAGTGTTGTATCTATAGCTAAGATGTATATATGGTATAATTAGACGGCTATACCGGTAGCTAGCTTGTAAGTTTTGGAAGCGGAGCGGAAGAGTGTGTGGGTTTGGGGATAGGATGGGAAGGGAGAAGAGTTTGATGTACTCGAGTATGAGTTTATTGATCTCTATAAGAAAAGATAAGTATAGCATTCTTATTTCCTTGTATATATATATGATGATAATAGTGTGTGATGTGATGTGATGTGAGATGTGATGTGATCAAATATAGAGATGGAAATGAGACTTATGCTTGAGAGGCTGTTTGGATATACTCGAGTACTCGAGTACTCGAGTAGATGGGATGGGATATGGGATGTGATATATATCTATGAATAGAGATGTATTTATTAATTAGGCCTTATGTGTACCTACTTATTAAAACTTTTGATCTGGTGTTTACACGTGGCTGATCTGATCTGATCTGATTCAGAGGAGATCTGAACTTCTCCCATAGCATAGCAAAGCATAGCGAATGCGATGAAATGAAATGTGAGTCCCGTGTTTCGGATCATTGATAACGTGGCATTAAGTTGGTTTTACCTTTTGTCCCTGGGCATTTTTATCTTTGTCACGTTTGTTTTATATGCTAGTTACTAGGTAATATTGGTAACATAAATAATGATGAGCAGTTTGAGTTGTGAAGTTAAGTGGATTATAAGTGGAGGTTTCTGAGTGGTAGATCAAAAGTGAAGCTTGGGGCAATTGGTGGATGGTGATTGTTGCGGCCACGAGGGTTGATGGGTTTGAAGATTGGATTTTGATGGATTTATGGATTTATGGATTTATGGGTTGAGGATCTAGATTTGAGGGTTTGGGATGGGAATGGGATGGGATGTGATGGGATGGGATGGGATTGGATTGGATTGAAATTGAAAGGGGGTTTATATAGGTATTAATTGATGATTAGGTGATTTTGTGAAGAAAAGAATTTGATATACCTAAATATGGAATATGAATATGAATATGAATATGAAGATATAAAAATACACACGCTTAGTAACACAGCATATAAGAGGAAAGCAAATTGTCCAACTGTTCACCTGTCCAAGTGCAAATACTCAGGTATACTGTAACGATACTACTCTATACCACATGGCATAGCACAGACTTTGTTCCAGTGGTAAGAGAAATGGTGTAAGATAATTTGGAAACGAGTATCGTGAGATATCACATTATTCTTTTGTTATATTATTGTTATTTCAAATTATACCGGTTAGGTTGCCGAATAGATATTATTATATATATACGAGATATATTACAATTATTTCTATCACTGATTATCGAGGTCATAAGGTTGATGCTATTTTGATATCAATTCAATCTCTCAACTCTTATATTCTATCCAATGAATATAAATAAATTTCCGAATAATTGCAGATCTAATTGTCATATCCTATCTAGCCTTATCTTACCTAAGGTTACCCTTCCCTCTTGTCAAAATTTCTCTTCCAGATAATACCTTTGAATATCGAAACAAACAATTAAGTTGCTCTCGAAGCAATCAATCAATCAATCAATCAATTAATCAATTCATTAAATTCATATTATCTAAATCCATTCATTCATTCATCAGTCTCTTACAATCACATACTCTCATCCCAAACATTATCTGAGCTCTATTCTCAATCTCCTACACCATTGTCTGAGCCGCAGCAGAGTAGCTCAGAAAAAGATTTGCCTCGAGACAATCACAACGAAGCTAAGACCATCTCTAAATTATCTCATTCATTCGAGTCCACTACTCAGACCTCCTTACCCCCTTGTCACCTTTTCGTCTCTCCCTCGAAACTTCTTTGTTCACAACTTCCAAAAAAAGATTTCCATTATCTTCAAAGTATAACATTCCAAGACTGTATAAGACAATAAAAACTTAAAAACAATAAGCCTTGTTTGTTATCAAAGATCCGACAAGAAAAGAGAAAATATTACTTTATTACCCTCCTACCTCGGGTGATTCTCTCACCCTTCACTTCAACCCATCCGCTTTCTTGTGGGCTGTGGAGACAGACTCGGTACTCTACTTGACGGCATTTCAATAATATCTCCTCTTTACATCTATTTTCGGTCACAAACTCAACTCAAAGTACTCGAGTAATCATCGATCGATCTTATTAGCTTTGGCCTGAGCTCTCTCACGACTTCTATATACGAAACGTCGACTTCAAATAATCCTTGCGCAAATATTGTTCATTTTCAACAAATACAATTGAACCGAATTGATAGCCTCGCGGATCGTGTTGGATATCGAAGTTGGACTAGGACTGCGTATAACGTCACACCTCCATTGAGTGACGACACAAACCTCAAAAGCAATCAGCGGAAGATATATATCGATCCAAGGACAACGACGATCGCGGTTTTATCCCTTGAAATCATTACAAGGAAAGGCGGGGGCTGCATCTGCAGCCAGGCAGGTGAAGCACGATGGGTGCTTGTATGAGCTCGAATATGGAGGACACGGAGCAGAGGAAGAGAAGTCAAATGATTGATAAGAAGTTGGAAGAGGACTCGAAAAGACTTCGACGAGAATGCAAGATTCTTCTACTAGGTACATGAATGAAATCATCTTGCGGTCTTCGAGAGAGAGGCAAAAGCACAATGCTAACAATCTTCGCAATAGGTTCGGGCGAGAGTGGTAAATCAACAATAGTCAAGCAGATGAAAATCATACATCAGAATGGCTACACGAAGGATGAGTTGGCTTTGTACCGATTGACGATCTACAAAAATTTGATTGATTGTGCAAAAGCATTGTTCGGTGCCATGCGACAGATGGAGATCGAGCCAACAAATCCAGCGAATAATGATTATGGTGCATTTCTGATGGAATATATCGTCGACCCAGATCCTCATACACCACTTAATCCCCGAGTTGGCACGGCCGTGGCATCGTTATGGAAGGATGAATTTATCGAGCGTGTATTGGCCAGACAAAGTGAATTCTACTTGATGGATTCGGCACCATAGTATGTATTCTGCATTCTGTAATGCAAAGGAAATGATACTAACTCATGTCAGTTTCTTCGAAGAGGCTGGAAGAATAGCAGCACACGATTACATCCCTACCGAAGCCGATGTTTTGAGAGCCAGAACAAAGACAACCGGTATCTATGAGACCAGATTCGCCATGGGCTCTTTGAGTATACAGTCAGTATTAATGTTAGCTTTCTACGCTCCGCGCTAACTTTGTGATAGTATGTTTGATGTAGGCGGTCAAAGAAGTGAGAGAAAGAAGTGGATTCATTGTTTCGAAAATGTAACTTCAATCATATTTTGCGTTGCATTGAGTGAATATGATCAGGTCCTTTTGGAGGAGAGTAATCAGGTGAGAGTCTTCTCTGTCGTCTCATAATAATTCTAACGATGTACAGAACCGTATGATGGAGAGTCTCGTCTTATTTGATTCGGTCGTCAACTCAAGATGGTTCATGCGAACCAGTATCATTCTTTTCCTCAATAAAGTTGATTTGTTTAAACAAAAGCTTGGTCGATCACCTCTTGAGAGTTACTTCCCGGACTATTCTGGCGGAAATGATCTGAATAGGGCCGCGAAGTATTTGCTCTGGCGATTCAACCAAGTCAATAGAGCTCATCTGAATCTATACCCACAGTAAGTCCCATTCAAGTATCCTCCGGATTGGACACATTTAACAATCATAGTCTCACACAAGCAACCGATACTTCGAATATTCGACTAGTATTCGCTGCTGTTAAAGAGACGATATTACAAAACGCTCTCAAAGACTCGGGCATACTCTAATCAGATGAGAGTATGGTGTATGATGAATAATGTCCTAATCTATATAATTCACCTCATAGTGACTGGAAATTGGCGTTTGGTTTAGGAGTTTAGGGAAGGATGTTTGACCAGACTATAAGGGGTATACTGCATGATCTGGAATTGGATGACTCTCGGTAGGCAGGTAGGGGGGTAATATTGCACGAACAACGATTTTTACGTCGTTTGAATTTGATCAGCGGGGTGGATGGTATCAACTTCCATGACTTTTACATATGTGTGGGATTACATATTGCAATTGTGAGGAGTTTTGGGGACAACGGAATATGGGAAACCCATCGGTTGGAATTTGGGGGGAAAACCGACGAAATTGGTGGATGGGTTGGGTTGGGTTTCAGCGAGAATAGCATTTGAAGGTTTACAAATACGGATGGATCAGGAGATCTAGCCAGTGTCGCTGTCATATTGGAGGATGGGGGTGGTAAATGGGAGATGCATGTGCAAATGCGTGTGAGATTCCAATGACAGTGTAGAGAGAAGAAACTCAAACGATTGAATTCAGTGTCGATTATTTTGATGCTTGAATGAATAGTTTAGATTAGTTATGTAGTTATATAATATAAGATTACATTGTTTATATGGATTTGTGTGTGAGAGTGTATGATATGTGATGTGATGCGTGATAGTGATACGTGATGATAGTGAGTGAGTGAGTGTATCTTGGCTAAATAGGGAAGCATGGTATGTATCTATTTGAATATGAAATATAGTACTCGAGTAAAGTAGAGTAGAGTACTCGATTATATATATGGACAAAGGTTTTGATAACTTGAGATCTAGGAATCTGGGAAATTTGTTGAGGTGGAATGGGATGGTTGAAGGGAGTGGTTAGATTGGGTAGGTTGGGAGAAGTGTGGGTTGGGAGAGTGTGGGTATGGGTACTGGTATGGGTATGTGGGTATGGGTATGTGAACATGAGCATGTGAGGGGATTAATTTGTTATGTGTGGTGTTTATGTGAGGGGATTATTCTGTTATGTGTGGTGTTTATGTATGATTTTTATGATGTGTATAATGTGAATAAAGGAATAGAGGAAGGAGAAGAGTAGAATAGATGGTTGATATAGAGGGGAGAGGGTTTGGTTTGGTGGGCTGGATAAATGGAGTAAAGGAGAGGGTGGAGGGTGGAGGGAGGATATAGAGATGAGGATTTTGTTGATGGGTCACGGTGGGATATGTATGGAAGGAATATGAGATGGATTATATATATTCGAGTATATACTCGAGTATATAGCGGGATATATTTTGAGTGAGCAAATACAAATGGTGAACAGAGAAAACCGGGAAATGTCACGGTTTCTTGAATATATTAATTGATGTTTAACCCCACACACACTACGAGTACAATACCGATTGGTAGACTTGCATATGAAATGGATGTCTAGGGCTTTTATAACTCAGGGCTCATAGGGTGGTATCGTACGGGTTGGTTGTCAAGGAACGGTTGGACCGGGTAGGTAGAGAGGAGGGGAGAGAGAGAGGGGGGGGAAAGAGGGAAAGAGGGAAAGAGCTATCAATATGGTATGGTATCACTTTTTTATCATGAGATGATATAATTCTTGCATTTAATCTATTTACTTTTTCTTACTCTTTCTCTTCCTCTTTCTCATTACCAAAATACAAGTTACACAACGAGTCTTCTCATATCCGTATCTTTCTTTGACTTATTCACCTCACCTACTGGAGGATTCACTGAGTTTTGGAATATCCCTTATTTTATATCTACTTTATTACTCTACTCTACTCTACTCTACATACATATTACCTATTACATCTTCCACCCCTCAAACTCATCATCCCCCACAACCAAAAGTAACTGGACCCGATCTCGACCATTGACCCCGCATCCAACAACGAACGAGAAATCACCACATACATACATCTTCCATACTTACCCTACTCGCCTTTCTTTAAATATCGTGCATAGTCTTGCATTACTTCTTATTTGATTCTCTTCTTTCTGGTGTATGCTCTTTTACATTTGAATTTACACAATATCGATCACATCGTCGTATCGAAAAGGAAAAAAAAGGGAAAGACAAGAAAGCAAAATGGCAACGACAACTAGAGAAAGACGTCCTTCAACTGGTGGTCCTATCAGTGAGCTACAAGGGCCTGTTGGTCCCGCTGGTATCACTAGACCTAAGCATAAGCGTACTTTTACGGGGTTTGGGGCGGGGGAGATCAAGAGTGTTGAAGGTATGATCTATTTCTCGACTTTATCAAATGTCACTCCCATTTCAGATTCCATACATGGGATTTGGTGGTGGTTCATGCTAATATTTCCTTCACATAGCATCCATTCCTGAACCTCAACGCGAAGCATGGAAGAAATATACCGCTAAAGGATTCGAGAACAAGGAAGAGTTTGAGAAAGAAGTCGTTCGTCATGTTGAAACTACATTGGCTCGTAGTATGTTCAACTGCGATGAGACGGCTGCATATGCTGCTGCCAGTTTGGCTTTCAGAGATAAATTGATCACGGAGTGGAATCGTACGCAGCAGAGACAAACTTTTGCGGATAGCAAACGTGTGTACTATTTGAGTTTGGAGTTCTTGATGGGCAGAGCGCTGGATAATGCTATGTTGAATGTTGGGTTGAAGAATGTTGCTAAAGGTATGTTTGGATGTTGTGAGAATATTCATTGTCTGTAATCTCTAACTATTTACAGAGGGTCTTTCGGATCTTGGCTTCCGAATTGAGGATATCATCAACCAAGAGCATGATGCTGCGCTGGGTAATGGTGGTCTTGGTCGATTGGCAGCTTGTTTCCTAGACTCTCTTGCATCTTTGAGCTATCCAGCGTGGGGTTATGGTCTGAGATACAGATATGGTATCTTCAAACAAGAAATTGTAGATGGATATCAAGTCGAGGTTCCAGATTACTGGCTTGACTTCAATCCTTGGGAGTTTCCAAGACATGATATAGTTGTTGATGTAGGTCTTCGACACCATTCTCACTTAATACGGAGCTAATGTTCATCAGATCCAATTCTATGGTCACGTTAGAAGATTCCAGGATGAGGAAGGAAAATCAAATACCGTCTGGGAAGGTGGAGAGATCGTCAAGGCCGTGGCTTATGATGTTCCAATCCCTGGTTATGATACCCCTGCCACCAACAACTTACGTCTTTGGTCTAGTAAGGCGGCTAGTGGCGAATTCGACTTTCAAAAGTTCAACAGCGGTGATTATGAGAGTTCGGTAGCTGAACAACAGCGTGCCGAGACTATCAGTGCTGTATTATACCCCAACGACAACCTCGATCGTGGAAAGGAGCTTCGTCTAAAGCAACAGTACTTCTGGGTTGCGGCTTCATTATACGACATCGTTCGTCGATTCAAGAAGTCCAAGCGTGCCTGGAAAGAATTTTCGGACCAAGTTGCTATCCAGTTGAATGATACTCATCCAACCCTTGCAATCGTTGAACTTCAACGTATTCTTGTTGACCTTGAAGGCCTCGAGTGGGATGAGGCATGGGGAATCGTCACCAAGACCTTCGGTTACACTAATCACACTGTCCTTCCTGAGGCTCTCGAGAAATGGTCTGTTCCTCTCTTCCAAAACTTGCTCCCCAGACATCTTCAAATTATCTATGAAATCAACTTGTTCTTCCTACAAACTGTGGAACGTAAATTTCCTGGAGAGAGAGATCTACTTGGCCGAGTCTCTATTATCGAAGAATCTCAACCAAAAATGGTTCGCATGGCTTTCTTGGCTATCGTTGGTTCTCACAAGGTCAATGGTGTGGCTGAACTTCACTCTGATTTAATCAAGACCACTATTTTCAAGGACTTTGTGAAGATTTTCGGCCCTGACAAGTTCATGAATGTCACGAACGGTATTACACCTAGAAGATGGCTTCACCAAGCTAACCCTAGATTATCCGAGCTGATTGCCAGCAAGCTTGGAGGTCACGATTTCCTCAAGGATCTTACTCTTCTTAATAAGCTCGAAGCATTCGCTGATGACAAGGAGTTCAAGAAAGAATGGCAGGAAATTAAGTATGCCAACAAGGTTCGCTTGGCCAAACACATCAAGACGACTACTGATGTCACGGTTAACCCTGCTGCCCTATTTGATATTCAAGTCAAGCGTATACACGAGTATAAGCGTCAACAAATGAATATCTTTGGGGTCATTCACAGATACTTGACTATTAAAGCCATGAGTGCAGAAGAGCGCAAAAAGTTGGCACCTCGTGTCTCGATCTTCGGTGGAAAAGCTGCTCCAGGTTACTGGATGGCAAAGACCATCATTCACCTCATCAACAATGTTGGCTTTGTTGTTAATAACGACAAAGATGTTGGAGATCTTTTGAAGGTCATCTTTTTGGAGGATTACAACGTATCCAAGGCTGAGATGATCTGCCCTGCAAGTGATATCAGTGAGCACATCTCGACAGCAGGTACAGAAGCTAGTGGAACTTCAAACATGAAGTTTGTGTTGAATGGTGGTTTAATTATTGGTACTTGTGATGGTGCTAATGTAAGTTCATTCTTATTACCTTCGTCGCACAATCCTAATCAATCTTTAGATCGAAATTACACGTGAGATTGGAGAGAACAACATCTTCCTCTTCGGGAACTTAGCCGAAGATGTTGATGATCTTCGTCATGCACATACTTATGGTTCTACTCAACTTGATCCCGATCTTCAGAAAGTCTTTGAGGCAATTCAAAAGGGTACTTTCGGTGACGCTAGCTCATTTGCTGCTCTTGTTGGTGCCATTCGAGATCATGGTGATTACTATCTCGTTTCCGATGATTTCAACAGCTATAACCAAACACAAGCTTTGGTAGATGAAGCCTATAAGAATCAAGATGAGTGGACAACAAAGACTATTACTAGTGTGGCTAGAATGGGGTTCTTTAGTAGTGATAGGTGTATTAATGAGTATGCGGAGTCGATTTGGAATATTGAACCGTTGGTTGCGAAGAAGGAAGAGACTGCTGGACAGAATTGAGAGTTGCGAGATGGAATAATGATAAGGTTTGGAGATGAAGGTTGGGGATGTGGATGGAGAACCATTTGATGATGTTGAGGGCGAGGAAATGAGTACACGAGAAAGTGCGCTACGATACAAAAGGAAACGACACATTGCATCATGATTAGTTTAGATTGAAGAACGAAATTCCTATCAACTACCTACTGCTTTTTAAAAAATGTCCCGTTACTTTTTGTTCACTGAATGGATGTTAGTGAATGTGATGTTGTACATGCACTTTACCTATCTTTGTACTCGAGTAGATGGTGATTTTAAAGGGTTTACTGCTTATTCGAGGTTTTGGGTACTAGTGACTTCTTACTACTGCAGTAGTTATGAGTTACTTCGGGCGTTACGAAGGACACTGTGTGATTTATAATTTATATTTTATGAGTTATTGGATTGTGCGATGTTGGTTGGGGAATATGTATGCGTTGTATACATTATTTACTGTACAGATGCAATACAACTATCTCGCATAGAGAAGTTTCTTGTAAATTGTGATTGTGATTGTGATTGGCGTGACACAACTTGTGGTGTGACGTGAACGTGACGTGACCATGATACTTATTACCCCTCATTTCAAACCCCCGCACTTTCTATATGGTATGGGTCACAAATGCTTGTTGTTTGTTGAGATATCTATTTAATTGATTGTGGTGAACTATCTATTGGAAAGTATTGAAAAGAGAAGAGAAGAGAAGAGAAGAGAAGAGAAGAGAAGTTGCCTCTTTTATGCGCAAGTTTATAGGAAAGGAAAGGAAAGAAAGCTCGATATTTGGAATTGGAAAACGTTTCAAAAGCATTAGGATTTACCTTCCTATGCCAGCAACATAATATCCCACCAAACCCCATCAGTATCACCATCACCATCACCACCAACCATGACATCCACCATCCCAATCACCATCCCATCCCCATCCACATCCACATCCCCACCCACCACCGAACACAAGATCCTCGGCCATCGCCTCAAAAACAAAGTCGCAATCGTCACAGGCGGCGGATCCGGCTTCGGCGAAGGCATCGCGCGACGCTTCGCAGAAGAAGGATGCAAAGTCACCATTGCAGATATGGATTCGGTGGGGGGTGAACGCGTGGCTAGTGTGCATCCGAGAAGTATGTTGTTTGTCAGAATGAATGTTACGTGTGAGGAGGATTGGGAGAGGGTGTTGGAGACGACGTTGGCGAAGTGGGGGAGGGTTGATGTTTGTGTTAATAATGCGGGGACTAGTTATAGGAATAAGGTTAGTGGGTTTTTGAATTAGTGAGGGGTGGTTGGGGGAGGAGGAGATGTGAGAGAGGGAGGGTGATGGAGTTGTATGTATATGAAACTAATTTGAAAATAGCCAACTCTAGATGTTATCGAAGATGAATTCGACAAGGTCTTTAATGTCAATGTCAAATCTATCTTCTACGCAACAAGACACTTTATTCCGAATCTTATCAATCAGGGCGAAGGTGGTTCTATGATTAACATCGCATCCATTGGAGCTACTCGTCCTCGTCCAGGTCTTGTTTGGTATAATGCTAGTAAAGCTGCTGTGAACAATGTAAGTAATCTTACTTCACTCATACTGAGTTTAGTACAACATCATCACATAATTTATCTAACACAATACAAAAAAAGGCCACCAAAGGACTCGCAGCGGAATTTGGATCCAAAAATATTCGAATCAATTCTATCTGTCCTCTTCTGGCAGGAACTGGCCTGTATGTATTTTCAGGTTTCATTTTCTCAATTCAATATCTCTCTATTTCTATTTCTATTTGTATAGACATAGACATATACTAATATATAATATACTCAATAGCTTCTCGACCTTCACGGGTATGGATGATACACCGGAGAATAGAGATAAGTTCCTTTTTAATGTGCCGCTGGGTCGTCTTTGTACCCCGGAGGATGTGGCGAATTATTGTTTGTTTTTGGCGAGTGATGAGGCGAGGTTTATTACGGGCACGTGTTTGGAGGTTGATGGGGGGAGGGGGGTTTGAGGGGAGGGGTGGAAAGGTGGGGATAGGGATGAGGATGAGGGGGGGAGGGAATGAGGGAATGAGGGGAGGGGTGGAGGGAGATGTGGAGGGAGAGGTGGGAAGAATGGTAAGAAGGATGGTGGGAAGGATTATACGGTTATTGATCGATTGGTGGGGCTTGGGAAAGGGGTAATGTTTGGAATGGAAACGGAAACGGAAGCGGAAACGGAAGCGGAAGCGGATATAGGTGCTATTATTGATCTATTCATAATGAAAATCGATATGAATTACAGATATAGTAATTTTGAAGACAGTGATTGAGGTATCTATTAGATTTTTGAGAATCTAGGATCTGGAATCTAGAGCTACTACGGAGTAGAAACAAATAGTTAATTATCTATCCCACTCATTTGCTATCAAGTTAATCTAGTCGCACTACGAGTACTTGTACATACAAGTATACAGTACTCGAATGCCAATCATTTCCTAAATAGTTACAGGGATATCTTTATATGTGACAATAATGTCTCGGTTTGACAAAGAATGTCAAATGTCTTGTTGTCTTGTTGTTTTGTCTTAACCCCGCACCTTGGATTCTTAATTTGTGTAATCTCAGCTCACTTCAATAGAACACACCTAATCTAACCCAACCTAATTCAATATAAATCCAACTATAACCATAACAGTTTTATCTCCCGTTCTTTCTCGTTTCTCATCTACCTCTATACAATATCACCATTACATCAAAACTTCCTTAACAATCAATCTCCCCAAATATCTTCTTCATTTCAAAATAACGAACTATACACACACTTCCCATCCCATCCTATCAGATCCCCAAGAAACAAAACAAAACAAAGCGCAAAAATGAATCCCCAACATCCAAATCTCAACAATAATCTTGATGATGAAGCATTAAAATCACTAATAGCAAATTTGAAAAATGAGGTGCCTAAAATACAGGTTTTGGGTAAAGAGGATGAGGGGTATAGGGAGGGGATAGCGAGGTGGTCGGGGGCGGCGGAGAAGGAGGCGGTGGGTTTTTGTTTTTCTTTTCTTTATTTTCTTTATTTTCTTTATTTTTTGGGGGGATAGGGGGAGAAGGGAGAAGGGGAAGGAGGAAAAAGGAAGAAAGGGAGGAGAAAGGGGGGGAGGAGGGGGTTGTCTGTCTGTTTGTTTGGGGGAGTTAAAGAGTGGGGGTTGTACGAAAGAAGTTTACTTTGGGGGTTTGGAGCTGTGTAAGGTGTGATCTGGATAGATGGGTAGCTGATTGATGCATTTTATTGGAATTGATAATGTTTGGGGGGGGGGGGGGGGGGGAAGAGGATTTTGGGATTAACTTGTTCGAATGACTTGTTAATGGCCGAGGGCGTGGAGATATACCAAGTGGGATATCTCAATGCTGTCTCATCTATACATATTTAAATTCTGCATTTTCTACTATATTGTTTTCTAACTTCGATTTCTAGGCTCTGGTGGTCTTCCCTACTACCGCTGAAGATGTCTCCAAGATTGTTCTCTTTGCTAAGGCTAATAATCTCGATTTCGCAGGTATGTATCTTTGATGATTGATTCCCTGTTACTCTCTTCTTAAATCATTCAATATTCAAAGTCTTTCTTTTCCCATCGTTACACTTTCTCCCTCTCCAATCTCCCCATCCCCACATCTCCACTCAATCACAGCATATTCAGTCCTACAACTAACTCCCCATCATAGTCGTTGGTGGCGGACACGGTTCTTCCGGATCATCCTCAACCCACAACGGCCTCTCTCTCAATCTCTCAAAGATGCGCAACGTGACCATCGACCCCCTCACCAAATCCGCCCTCTGTCAAGGCGGCTGTCTCTGGACCGACGTCGACACCGCCGCTTCCACCCATGGTCTCGCCGCCGTCGGCGGCACCGTAAACCATACCGGAATCGGAGGACTTACCCTAGGAGGCGGCTACGGATTTCTGACCCCCAAATACGGCATGGTAATCGACAATCTGCTCGAAGCCGAAATCGTTCTCGCCAATGGACAAATCGTCACATGTTCCGCGCACCAAGAACCCGATCTCTTCTGGGCCATCCGCGGAGCCGGTATTAGTTTCGGAGTCGCCACCAGTTTCACCTATCGCCTGCACCCCCAACCCAACCGTGTCTGGGGCGGCATCCTCGTCTTTCCACGCGAAAAACTCGAAGCCATCATCTCCTTCGCCAACACAATCGTAAGTCCCAGTGAAGAAAAAGCCCTTCTCCTCCTAGGATTTGGCGCTCCGCCCCCCGCCTTCCAACCCGCCATCCTCACCCCCATCTTCTACAACGGCCCTGAAGCCGAAGCTCGCGCGTACTACCAACCGCTATTTGCGCTCGAACCCCTCGCAGACACAACACAGGAAATGGACTACGTAAACGCCAACACCATGCTCAACGAACCCATGGCCCACGGACTCCGTCGCAACATGAAGGGCGCCGCATGCATGCTCCCACTCACTTACACCTTTGCCGCCGAAATATTCTCGGAGACAGAGAAATTCCTGCGTGAAACACCGGATGCCAAATATACAATGGTGATTTTTGAATACATACCCTTTGGCAAGATTCTGCAAGTGGGACAACAGGAAACGGCATTTGCAAATCGGGGCGCGTATGGGAATTTGTTGTTTGGACCGGGCTGGGAAGAGGAGGCGACGGATCAAAAGTGTAGGGAGTGGTGTCGACGGATGGCGCGGAAGGCAAAGGGGGAGTTGGAACGGAGGATGGAGGAGGGCACGGATGAAATTACTAGGGATGGGGTGGGGGCTTATTCGAATTATGATGGTGGTGAGTATTATTTCTCGTTTTCTTTTCCGGCTTTTTGCTTTGCTTTTTTGCTGTTTCCTCGATCGCTTGTGGACTCTGGGTCTAGGATATTTGTTTACCCCTTTTGAATATAATATTCCCAAGGCAACACTTCCTCATATCTTTCAGAAGCGAAACTAACAGATAGAATAGCGGATCATGAGGGAGGTAGATTAGTCTACGGCATCAACTATCCTCGTCTTGCCCAGTTGAAGAAGAAGTATGATCCCGAGAACTTGTTTTCCAAAGGTCCGGATCTTGTTTCCTAAATCCCTGGATTTGTATTCGGACGCTAGAGTCGGATTTTTTTATTAGCTATGGTATTATCCTCTGCACATTGTGTAGTCGGTAGTTTGAACCGCTTGGGAGATTGTCTTATAGTTGGTCGGATGATTTTATTTCCTGTTCATTTGATTCGTGAAGTTCCAAGCTTTTGACTACCTATGCAGTTTCGGGAGGCCGTAGTTTAATTGACAGATTGAGCATTATAAACTCAATTGACTGGCGATTGGATTCAATGAATTCAACTACCAGTTAAACTAATAATTAGTCTGGAAAATCCAATTCAATTGACAGTTTGAACCTATTGAACTAAACCAACTGGCAGTTTGGGCTTACCAAATTGAACTGCTAATCAACCAATGCACAAGTTTAATTGGTTTTTGATTGACCATATTGTCTGCACAGAAGTATACCGATTGAATTTTCATACAAGAGACTATGCAGTGAACAATAGTGCATACGATAAAGAAAACCTTTGGTATATCAATTTCCATCCTATGTAGAGCTAAGTAGGTAATGCTAAAACATAGAAACTTGCGCCAATCCCCCCACCCCATTGCCGGTACCAACTACCCCCTCTGATGTTTCCCGCTTGCGAAAAATAGACAAATGCAATATGCATACAATTAATAAGACCCTTCAAACAAAAACAAAAAGTAAACTATCCCTATCTAAAAATCGAATCGATCTGGTAGCACTACAGGTGCAACCAGTGTCCAGGTATAGATACCATAGCATACCCATGAACTAACAATCTTGACCCATGATGCCCAGTATGTTCTTCCTACAGGCGCGAAATTTGTGTTTCCATCTGTATACTCATCCATGTTCATGGTGAGAAGTGTAGCTACCCAGGTGGTTGCCAGGAAGAAGATTACGTGGAATAATGCGTAGCTGTATTGTGTTGAGGTTCTCTCGTCATCTTTGGCGGTGTTTCCACTGTCGCTTTCATCATCGTCATCTAGAAGAGCGTCGGCAGGGAGACTACCTTCTTCTACAGCTTGTCGAAGGGCTGCGGCACGCATTTCACGGCGGCTATCTGGTTGTTGCGTGACAAGATCATGCTCGTCATCTTCGGGCAATGTGATTCTCTTTCCCTTTCCTCCCAAAGCTACTCCTTGTGTTGCGGCCCTGGTTGTTGTATATGCGACGGTCAACATAGTGACAATCGCACCAATGATGATGGAGGTTGTTCGAGTGCCCTGAGCTCGGATGAGAGGATTACAATGTTTGGTATCAGGCTCCATAGATACTGCAGACATGGTAAGGTATGTGCAGTAAATAGCCACCATGGCAGATTGAGCCAAACCTGCTCTAGGATTGAATTCTTGGACCATGGGGTGGACAGAGACGACAGAGACGATGATCAGGAAGATCAGGTTGAGAGTGATAGCGGTCTGGTTCATCGAGCATCCAGCGCTAGCGAAGAAAATATACTGAACAATGGTCATTGCCACCGAACATGCGTACATGCCCAATGTTGATCCGATCAAGATGCCTCTCCAAGCTCGGGAATCATATGCCTCAATCTGTTCAAGACAGTATTCCGCCCATGTATGCGCAAGGTCTACCAGTAGAATAAGTCCAAGGAGGAGGAATAGTGTTGACCCGGTAAATGCGATATAATTGCCCCATACCAAAAAGAATCCATCTGGAATCAAGAACGAAACTACGACCAAGGCCAACCAGGCAATGATTTTTGGACCCCAGAAGCCATTTTGTATTGCTGCACGAGGATTCTTCGAAGAGTTGACGCCTAAAAGCATCGCTGCCATTATAAGATGGAAAATGCCGAGTGCGAAATTGATCCGGTGAACCGCGACCCAGCCATAACATTCTCCCTCCGGACAACTAATCGTCATATAATCCAACGTCAAGCCTTGTAGTTTATTGATTGCCCATGGCGTTAGCATTATCCATGATAATATCGAATTGATTAAAAGGATGAGGGCGTATGCGATACGAGTGGCAACACTATTCAACTATCAATCCTTATCGCACGACATCCTCGAGTTTGAAGACATACCTGTTACCGCACTTCCCACAAGCACTGCACACGGCAGAACATGTTGCTGCTCCACAGCAGCTTGCAGCGAAACCGATCACCTAAGAATATAAGCTATCTCTCCATATCAACCTCCAAGGTAGAACTCACAGTGCCTATGCTTGGCACAGCCAACAAAGGAAGTGAAAGTAGAGCGCCCATATTTGTGCTCTACGATACTGTCGCGATATTAATGACTCTCTTCAAGTGTTGTCTATGAAAGCCAGTATCAGTAATAGTTGAGATAAATCTTGAAGAATAACGTTGGAAGTTGCTTGGTTGATGTGTGTAATGGCTCAGACTCACTCGGCTTGTGTGATCCGCGCGGCTGATGAAAATGACCTGCATTAGTGCGGTGATGGTTTGTAAGACCCACCGTAAACGAAGTTGATAAGGAGGCATTAGTGCTATTGATGTTGCTGATAACAGACGTACGTGTATGTAGACGACAGCAAGAGGATACTTTAATTTCTTTCAGATAATTACACGTTTTTACTTAGAGCCACTTAGGAAACTATTGTCTTTCATTCATAAAACATATCATTTCCCATTCTATGCCAGTGAACATCCTTCTTTTGCTTTGGGTTTTGCAATGATTAAGAGGTGAAGCTTTACAACCTCCCTTAAACCATAGCGATAACGGAATCATCAATATGCCAACAGAAAAGCCATTACAAGCAGCGAGAATAGTATCAAGTGTTGCAGCAACATGTATCGCATTGGCGTGCGGGACAAACTATGCTTTCTCCAATTGGGGTCCGCAGTTCGCTGATAGATTGAGGTTATCTTCAACACAGATTAATCTGATAGTATGATTACTCTACGCCAACCCTTCGATTCTTGATATCATGCTAATTGGTAAAATAGGGACTATTCGGGAATTTGGGTATGTATGCATGCGGGATACCAATCGGGTTATTAGTAGATGGGAAAGGGCCTCGACCTGCCGTGATATTGGGAATGCTATTACTTGCCGCAGGATACTTTCCCCTATATCAAGCATATGTTAGAGGGTCTGGATGGCTACCACTACTTTGCCTATATTCATTCTTCACTGGTTTAGGAGGATGTGCCGCTTTCGCAGCTTCCATTAAGACTTCAGCTCTTAATTGGCCACACAACAGAGGCACTGCGACAGCCTTTCCCCTGGCGACTTTTGGACTCAGCGCATTTTTCTTTTCAGCCTTCACTGCATTTACGTTTCCTGGAGATGCCGGACATTTCCTGTTAGTTCTAGCCTGTGGTACAAGTGGAACCGTGTTTCTAGGATTCTTCTTCCTTCGGGTGATACCGCATGCCCATTACTCGGCCCTACCCGGCCATAATCAATCCCAGTCAAATCGACTTCATCGCACGAAATCGGAGGAAAGCAAGCGACGAGCAGAAAGAGACGACTTGGATCCAGAATCCGGTATGTTGTTCCCATTTGTTGCGTCTGCGGGCAAACACCATATCCTAAACCATCATGTGATAGGGGCAATGGTACCTGAGAACGGCGTCACGTCAGATACCGACGAGACCTCCTCCTTGATGTCAAAATCAACCGATGAAGAATCACGAGAAAATGTAGACGAAACTGACAAGAAGGACCATTCGCGACGTGTAGATATTCGAGGATTCCAGTTATTCAAAACAGTGGAATTTTGGCAATTATTCGCCTTGATG
This sequence comes from Sclerotinia borealis F-4128, assembly GCA_000503235.1. Taxonomy (NCBI): domain Eukaryota; kingdom Fungi; phylum Ascomycota; class Leotiomycetes; order Helotiales; family Sclerotiniaceae; genus Sclerotinia; species Sclerotinia borealis. Next base: position 32,855 of record KI628592.1, on the reverse strand, counting down.
GGGATTCTGACGGGTATTGGTTTGATGACTATTAAGTAAGTCTTACATTCCAAACCTATGAGAAACTCTGAAATTAATTCCCTCTAGTAACATCGGGAACGATGCCCAAGCACTTTGGCGTCACTGGGATGATTCAATTCCTGAAGAATTTATCATGCATCGCCAAGCAATGCATGTATCGATTCTCTCCATCTGTTCATTCACCGGCCGTCTTCTCAGTGGTATGTCTTCCTCTCCAAATAGCCTCTACATTCACTAACATTCCCCCTTAGGAGTCGGTTCCGACTTCCTTGTCAAAGTCCTCCGCTGCAGCGGCCTCTGGTGTCTAACCCTCGCCTCTATAATCTTCCTCATCGCCCAAATCGCCGCCCTTAACACCGAAAACCCGCACCTCCTCTTTCTCGTCTCCTCTTTCACCGGCCTCGGCTATGGCTTCCTATTTGGATGTTTCCCCTCCCTCGTAGCCGAAGCCTTTGGCGTGAACGGCCTCTCTACAAATTGGGGTTTCATGACTCTCTCCCCCGTTCTCTCGGGATACATCTTTAACCTTTTCTACGGAGTCGTCTATGATCATCATAGCGTCGTGAAAGATGGCGGTGTGAGGGAATGTACAGAAGGTCTGCAATGTTATCGCAGCGCATATTTGGTCACGGTTACGGCGTCGGTGTTGGGCTTGTTGGTTAGTTTGTGGTGTATTAGATTCACGCATTTGGAGAGACTGGAGGAAACGAGGAAACTTGAGGCGGATGAGAGGGAGGAGTGATGAGACTTGTTTCTGGGTTTCACAATTACAGACATAACTCCGACAAGGATGAAACAGAAGAACGATGATGGACGGAGGTGTTCTTTCTACTTAAATGTCTGATAGCAGAAAGATATGGGCGGGGGTTTGAAGGGGAGGGATGGGGGTGCCCGGTGTTAGTTTTGGTGTTTGTTTTTGGATAAAATTAGAAGGATTGGGTTGAATTGGATAGGATAGATAGGTGGATGGATGGATGAATGCCCAATTGGCTACTATAGAGAGGTTTAGACCGGGCATTAGGAGGTGAATTCTTCATTTCCCCCCCCCATTCTTCCTTCGATAGGGAACAGATAAATGGAGTGAAATATTCCCGTAAAGACAAGTAAATGCGTGATATCAAACTGGTAATATCAAACTGGTAATATCAAACGAAAGGCCCCTGAATTCATTAAATCTGATTTCATCTCATCTCATCATATCGCACCACATCAAATGTTCAAGTATATGTCATCTAAATACCAATATTTCACGGTTTTCCTCCCTCCCCTGCGTCACATATTCCGGGATCTCACATCATCATCAAATGTTCAAGTATAAGCAAGTAAGCAAGCAAGTAAGTAGCAGAACCAAAACATTATGTAATAATCTGGAGTCTATATTCAATTATGCCCTCCGCATCCATCACCTCACACCCATCCCATGCACACATGCGACACTCCAGAATCCTCAAGGACCATTTCCCGTTTTCCAAACCAAAGGGTATATAAGCAAGCAAGCAACACAGCACACTGACAGCACAATACGGTTTTGACACATCGATTCTTCTTCTCCTCATTCCCCTCCTCCCTCATCCTCCTTTCCTGTTGCCTGAGCGAAAGACTTGAAGAATAAGATATGGGAGACTTTTTCTCTGTCCGCCTTATGCAACCAACCTTATTCATCCATCTATTTATCTATCCATCCATCAAATATACACTTCATCAATCACATCACCTTCCTCATTCTACTGCACCCCTCCCTGTTTCTTAATCCCTACTCCCTTCCCTCATCATCCAATCTTCTTCTTACCATCAGAAGAAGGTATAATATAAAACATTAAAAGGTAGCCAAATTCTTTCATCACTGCCCGGCCACGGCACTATTATCCCTCGCCTTCCTCCTCCCTTAATGTACGCTCCCCTCGTCACCTCCCAGAGCCATTAACACAACACCGCCATACATCAGCGTATCACAAAAATGTAGATATGTGCGTAGATACAGTTTGCAGCCAAAAGAAGAAGGAAACTCCCCTATGTACAGCGCTCATGCGTGTAGTTTTTGTGAATGAAGGTTTATATATGAACATCATTCACCACCAACAAAAGAAGTGAAGTCTAGAAAAAAAGTAGGTCTGGAATGGACGTGTGATAACGACCAAAAATTCTATACTTGATTGAATACGCCGAAAAGTCTAGTGCGTGAAAAAAAAAAGTTGTTCATGGATGGTTGTAGATGCCTCTGAATTCAACCGATTAGAAGAGTAGTTTGGGCCGAATAAGGTAGAGGGCGTTGAATCGTGAATCGTTGGATATGGTGTTACTATAGATAGTTTCTTTGAAACAGTACTGCCGTTCAAGGTGTCTTTCCGCGTTTCCGAGTGTTTTCGTTGCTCTCCGAGTCGAACATAGTTGTTACACCTGCAAGTGTCCAATTCGAAGTTGATGAATGAATGGCGACGAGCCACGCGGCCACAATATTAACCAGATAGTGGAGCATGTATGCATACGTTACTCCATATACTGCAGCGTATATCGAGATACCGAAGAAAATAACACTGGTAACGTGGCGAACGCGTGATGTGACCCGAGGTACCATCTTTCCACTCGTTAATGTTTCTACCAAAAGAATGAATGGCATGATGGAGAGGACATTATGATGAGAGGAGAATGGTGTTAGCCAATGGACAGCCAAATTATGAATCCACACGACGAGAATTGGGAGGTTGATCGGCAATATCCATAACATCAGAACAAGTATTGAGTGGACGTAGTTGTAAAAATTATAGTTTGTGTTAGAACGTGCTTCCCGGGCAAATCGAAGAGCTCTTGTGCAGGTGGCCATTTGCACCAGGCACGCCACCAGATACGCGAATTGGTAAGGAATCACGGTAGACACTAAGAATAATAGTATTCCTGTCGTAAATACTCGTCTTCGTGGAGAAGATGGTGCAAATGCGGGAGATGATGCCCTTTTCCTATCCTCATTACGCAACCATGCAGGCTTAACAGTCAACCAGCCATATAGGACGCTCAAAATGTGAGTAATGGTCAATGTGGCATAGTTGACCATCACACATACGCCAATGCAGACAAGTCCAATAAGAGGGACCATGAACCAGAAGAAAGGATCCTGTGAACCCACAAGCAGATCATTTTTGCTATAGTCGACGAAAGTCTCGGATGCATTTTTTCCCCATCCTAAGAAGCCCGTAGGAGCTCCTTGAGGCGGTGCCGTGCTTGCCTGAGAAAACGATATTGACAGGCATGTAAGAGCTAGTAGCACCAGAGGTAAAGACTGTCGCAAACATAAGTCTAAACTCTCGCCAAAGGAAATGAAAATTCCAGTCTCATCATACATTCGGAATTGCTTCCTCAATACAAGGGCAACAACAAGCAACGGAAAGGCTGCAAAGACCGTCCGATAGCGCATATACAGCTTTCCCAGACTGCCTGGAATATCAACACTCAACGAGATTTTGATGCTCGAATTGCAGGTCGGGTCAGTCCAGAATTGAAGACTCAATCCATCTTGGATAGCTTTGTATTTAAGTGCAGGTGGCATAAATGGAGAAACTCCATGGAGATTGATGGTTGCTTGCTTCACATTCACAAAGTATTTTGACTCATAAGGTTCCGAAATATACTGACGTAGAAGAGGGGTGAAAAGTTCCGATTCCTCGCCACACACCTGATTTCCCATTTCCAGATTGTATGCCAGTAGGCTCGAGTGTACGGCGGGTATTTTGACCTCGGCAACCATTGGTCGGTTTGGTGGGAGCCTCATCTTCATGCCAAAAGCTGATAGACGTCGAAGACTCAACGATCTGATTCGATGTGACTGAACATTATCACTAAATTCGGCAATCACCCATCCAGGGGTAGGGTCAACTGCTTTGTCCACGATGGCAACGAATTGGTGGTCGATAATATCCTCCAAATCATATTGCAGATAAGAGAATGGCAAAATTTCTTCCTCCTCATCCAGATAGAAGGGCTTCTTCGATGTTCTCGTCGATGCTGGCAAAGAAATAACGTCGCTTGCAGCGTTTTTGCAAGCCAATCTCGTAGATCCAGAACTATCCCCAGAAAGATCCATATTCATGGAGAACAATGTAGCTGATTGGCCAGGATGTAATGGGAAAACACTGCAGAAGAGAACCTCCAACTTTCCATTGTCCCCAGGCTTATCGAGCTTCTGATCGGTGAGAAGTGTGAATCGTTTGCCGCCAGGCGTTCCTTGGGGAGGAATTGGAAGCAAATGTGCCTTCGGTTTTCGAGACTCTCCAAACTTTCGAAGGGTTAGTCTTTCTCCTTGAGAGATGATTGCATGTGAATCATCTTCCAGAGTAAGCAATGTCGTGGGCTCCTTGTGCGAAAGAGTCTTTTCTGCAAAGCTCTCCATTCCTGTCAAATACCATTTCTTGAAAATTCGCATCCTATCCGCTCGAGGCTTCGTTTGTGCAGGGCGATTGACATCGATAACTTCGTACAAGGATCTAACGACAACTTTCCGGAATTGATCGCACCACAAAATCGCTTGATGGTCCATACCGGTCCACACGTTTGGCACGGATGAAGTGAAAACAGTAAATCCATGTGTGTCTGGCACCAGGGATTCCAGACTGGCATAATCCGACGGAACTACAGTATCGAGTCCACCTCCAGCTATCGACAACAAAGTGACGTGCCATAAAGGATTGTTGTTTGCCCATTTCTGCGAATAGGCTTGACGCCAGTAGTCATTGATCTGTTTGTAAGTTTTGACAATCTCGGCATCGAAGGAGACTGGAGGTCGAGCGTGCGGAGCTGACATGGTGATAATCGTATTGATCGAATTCGACTGATAGTTCGGCATAATCAACATCGTGCGTGCTACAATCCCACCCATCGAATGCCCCAATATTATAACAGAAGTTGGATCTGGAAGCTCCGGGTCTCGCTGTGATCTTCGAGGATCGTGGTACAAAGATAATATATACGCAATCGCTTCATTCAAATATTCTGCCTGGTCTAACATTGTTTGCCCGTGGAAGGCTGTTATATCCTCATTGAAATCGACAGTAAAAAAGTCCAGGTTCCGAGCTCCAGCATCGATCGCTGCAGAATCGTGTTGTAATACATCGTGAAAGTATGTTGCAGCCTCCGCGGCAATTGGTCGAACTTGCTTATAACTCCCAGCATTTCCAGGTATGAATAAGACGGGAACACCTTTGACCTAGACAGTATTCGTAAGTTTGGCACTTCACTTTCCACACAATCCCATACCTTGGTATCCTCGTCCACCATTCCTTCCCTATATAGATAGACCGAATATTTGCTCGCAAAACGGGTGTGTTCCGTATCGAAATCGGATAGCTTCGCAAAAGAAGGCCTCATATATGACATTCGACATCCTTTGTTATCCAATTGTCGCGTAGTAAATGAATGTATTATAGAGGCCAAAGCAAGTAAGGCCACAATTGTGGTTCCGAAGGTCAAGAATGTAAAAGACCAAGGGCTTCGTAGCCTCGACCTTCGAGAGGTTTGTTGAGAGTCGGCCATCTTGTCTGCCTCGATAGCCCCTTTCGAGGGAACACTGATTACAGTAGATTCGATAAGTCGACTTTTATCTATATGTCCATTGCGCGATTCCGTTGGTTTCCAATTTGTATTGCTAGGGCGCCGACTTCTGGCAATCGGATGTCTCTTATCGCAACTTTTCCGTCGATCCAATTCGGATTGTGTATGTTGAGGACTGGTTTGTTGTAAAGTTGTTTGAAAATTCGGGGAATCCCTATCGAATATCGAGACTTCGCTTCTGGAGCGACCTGTGAACCCTGGTCCTTCAACTATGTCCGTATTCGCAGATGAGTCGTCGCCTTCTTCCTCTGCGGCCGACCCAGATGATCTCCTCCGCATCTAAGCAGACTTGCGACACGAATCTCCAAATTTTCAAAGGAGACTGACGTGGGAAATCGCTTTCGGTGGGGGGGAGGAGGGGTTTTTTGAGAAGATTTGGGAATACGGTAATTGGCAAAGAGGCTGGAAACAAGAGAATTGGCGATTTCTTGAATGATAGAAAAGCCACAGGCGAGCTAGGAAGCCTTGATTAGGATATATAGGATTAGAATAGGATAGGCGAGTTATTAATACGTTTTCATATTCTTTAGCCAATACTGAAGCCTGTTAAATAACAATATTAACGTTTTTATTTCTTAACCCTGCTATGAATAAGAAAAGGTCATTAAAATCTTCTACTTCTGATCTTGATGTAGCATTGATTGATTACTATCGCGGTTAGTAGTTATCTGTCTATTGAATCTAGAATCTATATACGAATACACAGGTTCATAGTCAACATGTGACGTTTACAGAATTACAACTTCGGAAGCTTGAAATTTCAATCTTCCCTTATCTACTCGAGGATTATTCAAACATCCAGTCATTGAGAAAATGGCTACGTTTCAAAAGGATTGATCGCTCAATCGCTCATCTGGAAAAGACCGGATGTTCAAACAAAGCATTCATCATCAGCACATACCGGTTCCTACACCACTGCCACACAGGAGGTTATCGTTGGGCTTTTCTACACCGTGATTGGTAAGAAGGAGATGATCTACATATTGTACTGGAGTACTTGTTGACGGTGTTCTAAAGCCTCTTGGCAGTTGGGTTATTTTTGGATCGATATCTTAATAAGATGATCGTAATATACGGTTCAATTTTCGTCAAGATGTTTGAGATTGAGTGAAAGAAGCTGTTGTGCTTTGGAAGATACGAGATAGGGTAATATTCGTACATCCATTGCATATTTCGTATTTCTGATATCGCAACATCATAAACCTTTCATTGGTGTGGTCGAGTGAAGTAAATAAACATGGCATGCAGTGGTATATGCCGGCATCAAAACAGAGTCCGAATGCCCAACAATATTCCAGATATGGAAACATTGGTTACTTCTGTACTCTCTGGAATCAGAATCTTATGCTGCTTTGATAGAAAAGAAAAGTACTGTACCGGTACTGCATTCTTGATGCAGGGGCTATTAACTCTCATTCAACTGTTGGCAGCCAGGAACATCAATCAATCTTTGGTGTTATCACTCTTCGATTCCTTGATCCCGCCGGAAATCTATCATAGTGATTCAGCGAACAGCATCAAATTGTTAATCCACGCGGCCAATCACCCTTGGGGCACATTTCGGACTACCGTTCCAGTTTGATTGGAGCACCGAAATGAAGTTAAAAAGGACTTAGGAAGGCAGATCTAGATATAATGAGTGTATAACAACCACTCAAAAATTACGTCAAAAATCGTTTGTCTGGGGCTCCATCAAAATGTCGTTGGCTGGGGTGAAGTTTAATATCGGATAATTCTTGGTTATTGTATTGGGGAAAAGCCGGAGACGGGGTCAAGCAAGAGAAGACGTGGATATAAAATTACTTCATCTCGGATTGTAACCTTAACATATACTTTGAGTAACCAAGTTCATTGAAATACTATATCGAATTCCTCTATGAAAATTGAAGGAGTACCGGTAGTACTAGGCAGAGGAGACGGGAAACGAGCCATGAAGGGGGATGGATAGTTACCAACAAAATAAATGATCTGATTTTCTAAACGATAATCTAGCTCGAGAACCAACATCAACATATGCGTTTGCTAAAGAAGATGGAACACAACCTGTAAGTTTAAACTTTACACAGATAGAGCATTAATCATTAATTTCTGCAAAAGCAGCTCCACATAAAGTGAAGTCTAAAAATCCTATAAGAGTTAAAAATGTATCCACTACTAATCCTTAACCTTCCTTACAACTTCGGATTCCGTCCGCACCTCAGTTCAGTCTCCAGATGCCGCTGGCGTCAGTTAATTTGGTCGAATACCGGTAGTCCCGACATCTTCATCAATTAGACAAGATGCATCCTATCTGCAGATAACGCTTCAATCAAATAAACTTGCTTGCTTGCATTGCAGCATTAGAATATAATTACATCACAGACTCACACAACTTCCCCTCCTTCAACAAAGACATCATTTGTTTATACAATGATGAGATATATACGTATTGTTCAAGCCTTGAACACCTACTATATCTGATTATGTTCAACCAATCATGAATTACACATAGATGCCTTATAATCATAGTACTAGAGTATATATCTAATCTGTCTCCGTAAATTTATTACTTTTGATCTTGGTTTTTGGTCTTGGTCTTGGTTTTGGCTTGCCACTGGCATACTTGCATACATCCATCATATTTCGAGTAAAGTATACACGAACATACGAACAGCTACATATAATAGATGACGTCCATCAATCAGCCTTCGGGTTGGAAATTATCTCTTATCAGCGAAATACTAGTACAATAACGTTGCCAAGTGGAGCAAAGGTTCTAATTGCTGTCACGGCCTCCTCGAATGACAACCCTATATGCATATATGTATGCGCAAAACAAGCTCTTATACTGTTATTGTGATCTAATAGTTAATGTATCATATCACATTATATCATTATGAGAAAATCAAGGTAATTGAGATATTCTTTGATGAAAGATGAGAATATAGGAATATGAGATAGAGCCTCAGAGATCGGTATGGGATATTGGTCACGGTGGCTATTAGTCACTAGAATCTATATACTCGAGTATAAGAATTGAATATATATAAGAGAGATTTTAGATATTTCTTCTCGTATCATTTATTATATATTATATAAAGTATTAACCTAACCTATAATATACATACTTCAACATTCAAGTTATTGAAAGTTCACAGGGGACAAGCATACACAATGCTCACCGGGAGCTAGCAGCCTGTCATTGTGAGAAAAGCTCGCATCATCTTGGCATTCGCAACGCAAGTGAGGTTTGCGGTTTTGAAAAAGGTTTGATTTCATGAAGGTGGTAGACATATAGTTGTTTTCTTTAAAAGTCTGATTTGAGGATGTACTATAGGTCTTCGGAGATCTTTGCCTATCTTCACGTTGTTCTTGCTTCCTCGAGTCTTTCACATAGTGATCTGATAATATTAATGACGAGCTTTGACTTTGGCCCCTCGGTGCCGGAAAAACAATTCGCCTCGCTACACTCTGCGAATCGTTTTTCAGGGCACCTCAATTCCTACATCACAGTTTGTCCTCCGAAGGTCTATTATAACTTGAGAGTTATATAGATTGAATAGTTTTCTTGAATATCATCTCTTTAGATTTGGTTTTATTGATTGTTTTAAAAAGTATACTAATATTGAAAGTTTTCACATGATTTTTCAGAAAAATGTTCATCGTTGTGCACTGACCACCCACATTCTAAGAGTGTTTTATAATATGAAAGGTTAGATTCTTCTCTCTTCTCTCTCTTGTAATTATCCGAATCCTCATCTTACACTGCTACTCCTACCTACTCCTACTCTTACTCCCTAATAACCCACATCTCCACCCCAAGTACCTGCGATAATGTCATTCGGTACCTCCATATACATCTCCACTTCAAGATCCAACCATCCTTCCATCTATCTCTTCACTCTTTCCTACCGAGTACATCTATCTTTTCCATTACATGTACATACCGTATCTTCTCGCACCCAAGAAACAGCATTTTGGGATATGATATGGAACGATACCCGGCTGCTGTCGGGTCACCTAACTCTATAGCATCTTTTATACGTTATTCTTCCTTTGATATATAACCCGAGAAATGGACAAATTAAAACAGTAGGGGTTGAGTCTATACTTGAATGAGATATGGAAGTTGTGTTTGTAAATTGTAGGATTAGATGCTTGCTTTATATAATATAATATAATATAATATAATGTAATGTATATTGCGTATCTGCTATAGCGTTGAAAACTCGCTGTTGCTATTGGGAATCATATCGATATTAGGAAGGCTATATAACCTTATATATAAGATACTTGGACAAGAACAGTACTATACCATGAGATTACAGATCCAATTTGAGACTATGAGATGTAAGAGGATAGATACAGGAGTCCAGAGGATGAGAATATAAGACTTACCATATTGTATACATCCAGCATTCAATGGAACTTTAAAAACAACCAAATATAGTTTAGGGCTAAAGCATTACTCGAGCATTCGAGTAGGGTATATAAGAAAGCCAACGAATACATACTTAAGAACCTCAATCTTTTCAAGAAGTATCTTTGAGAGTAAAGGGAAGTGCTTTTTTGGCTTTATCAGGTTCGGTTCAGCTTGATTTGATTTGATTTGATTTGATTTGATTTGATTTGATTTGATTTGATTTGATTAGGGAGCACTGATTATAATGGTAGAATTGGGATCTGTCTGATAATCAGGTGGGATGAATGATCAGAAGTGTATAATGACAATGATTGAAATGTGTATAGTGTATAGTGTATAGTGTATAGTGACAGCCTGAGAATATCTAGCCATAGCAGCGAAAATAATTCGAGTGAAATAAAATATTGTGATGATGGTTTTTTTCTATAGACTGTATATCTTGTATTCCAAACCAACCACATGCCAAAATACTCGTATATAAATACATTATTAATAATTCACATCAATAACTTTTTCTAACCTCCAGGCTCCAGCTCCTAGACGGAAATTAAAAACAGATTGAGAAGATTATAGACGTGGAGTTCTGAATGGAAAATAGCTTTTATAATACCAATATAAACATTTTTACTACTGCTGTACAGTGTAGATACTTTGAAAAAGAAAGAAACATCTATAGCACACGCTAAGTAGACCGCCTGATCGAAATATTAAGCTGAGAGGTATTTTAGGAAGAATATTTCTTACTTGGAAGCATATCAATATACGTATATGAAAGCCTAGACGACATCTCATTGTGTCGTTGAGGATCTCGGACGGAACTGGTGGCGCATATGGTAGAAGAATAAGATATGATGGGTCAACTTTGGCGAGAGGGTGATTGTGGGTAGCTTCGTTTCGCACTTTGTGGTATGTAGTGAAGTTGTGATGACAACAATGTGATATTATGGATTTGAAACAACGAGCAAGAGAAACATCTCGCTGACGGTAAAATTGATAACGTGGAGTAGCCCTGCCAATTGTAGAGTCAATTTATTCTCCTTGCATGCATGTTTGGTTTGATCGCATACCGATAATTTCCTCTTGAGTTGATTTGTTTACGGTAGAAGTGTATCATGAGAAACGCAATTATCCAACCTTGAGAAGTGGTTATATACCAATCTGAAAATCTCAACCGTCAAGATTGAATCATCTATTCGTAGAAAATTGCCTTCTCGCCAATCAAACCTAGGACCTCAAGCTCAATCTACCCCTCCTCCCAAAACAAGAACATACAATGACATCACATCACATCACATACCGAGCTCCTCCCATAAGTATTTAAACTCTTGGACCTCCAGCACTAATTCGACATTTTCAACGGCGCAGCTGACTCGACCGCGACCTTAGCACTGTTGAGTTGATATATGTAATGTAAAAATGTATGGAAATCCAAAGTTTCTGGGAGCCCGCATTTTTGCATGCTTGGTGCCTTGTCTTTGGGAATTTTGGGGTGATCTTTTTGATAGAGCAAGCTGGTGGAGAAGAAATGAATGCGTGGGTTTTGGGAAGTGAAGCTGAGGTGAAATGAGGTGAGGTGAGAGGTATGGTTATTTGTTATTTTGTGTGTGAAAGATCGGGACGGGAGTGAATATCACTGGAGGCAGGGAGGTCTGTCGGAGATTTCTTCACAGGCTTACTGAGCTTATGTATATAGACGGGAATATGGGGATAGATTTGTCTTTCACTCGAAACCTTTTGCGGATCAAATTGCTTCGCTAGTTTTGTTGTCGAGAACTACACCCATTGGCGATCATCACAGGAACTGTGGAAATCGAATGTGTTGATTGATAGAGAAAAATATATTGACTTCTCGACAGTGATATAGTTTCATCACGCACCTTTCAGAATAATTTCTTCTAATATCGGTGCTCTGATAACTAATATGATGGTGTATAGGGGAAAGAAGCACAAGGGCCTGGCCATGCATTTGTGACTGGAATATTTTTCCAACCAGCTGTGGAGAGAAGAACGTACGAGAGCTTTCTCTTATATATCAGTTATACAAAAGACTTGCTGAGATTTTTCAGCTGATCGTGAGTGTTGAATCCACATATAACCAATTTAGACTAAAACGCTGGGTACGAGAAAACAGTTACTTGATGGAACTGAGTGGTGTACGATCACTTGACCAACCACTAGGATATTGAGTACCATATATATTTTCTCTTTAGACGAGCTTTGATGGGCCTTTGATCTCTGACCTAAAACATCGAGTAATAGCACTCGTGTATCACCACTTTTTGTGATTTGAATATCATCAATGAAACCTATTTTTGAGGGGGGCTCTCGGTGAGCTCTCATTCCCGGTGAGCCCCCTTGAGAAACACTATTGGTGACTCTTATCGATTTGAGGTGCTCATCATGTTTTATACAATAAGCTTGTTAACAGGAACAGGAAAGTCGAAGTGTATCATCTCATTCTTTTGATATATATCTACACTGAACAGATGAAGTGTCGTTGAAGTCTCGAAAAAAACCTAAAAATAGACAAGTGTCGAACGCCTTGGCGACCGATGATGTCGTGTCCTATCGGATAATTTTATCGAGAATCGTATTTCGAACATTGAGATATTCTGATTTTCTACCAAAGGGAAGAAGTTTCCATCTGATTTGTATCTACAGTAAACATATATTTGTCCATTTAAGGACGCGCCATTCTTTTAATTTCTGCGGATGATTTTGGCATAAACCCATCAAGGTGTTTAGACAATCTGTTCATCATTATAAAGTCTGAGCTGAGCTGTTTGTTCAAATTGAATGCGAACGCGTAGAGTACCAATTATTTAAAGGACCAACACATCAAAAATATGGCTAGAGTTAATCGGTTTGGCTTTTTAGCCATTGCGATGGCCTTCCATCTGGTTTATATCTACTCAATCTTTGATATTTATTTTGTGAGTCCTATCGTGTCTGGGATGCGCGAATTCGGTGTAGTGAGGCCAGATGGAGTAGAAGCTCCAGCAAAGCGTTTGGTGCTTGTCGTAGGTATGTCTGTTCCTTCTTATTTTATGCCGTTTTATGCGATTGCAATGGACTAATATTTTGTGTCCGCAGGTGATGGTCTACGAGCAGATAAAGCTTTCCAATCATTTCCAGAACCATACCCCGAATCACAAGAAGATCTCGTTCCGCGGCCTCTTGCGCCATTCCTTCGCTCGCGAGTTCTCGGCCATGGCACTTTTGGTGTCTCTCATACTCGAGTTCCTACGGAGTCCCGTCCAGGACATGTTGCGCTCATCGCGGGCTTGTACGAAGATGTCTCGGCAGTTACCACTGGGTGGAAACTCAATCCTGTGAATTTCGACAGTGTTTTCAATAGGAGTAGACATACTTGGTCATGGGGAAGTCCAGATATCTTGCCGATGTTTCAATTGGGTGCTATGCCAGGCCGTGTCGATGCATATACATATTCTGCCGAGGAAGAGGATTTTTCGAAAGCAGCCCTACATTTGGATATCTGGGTGTTTGACAGAGTAAAGGCCCTTTTTGCAGAGGCTGCTACGAATGCTACCCTAAATGCCGCATTGAGACAGGATAAGAATGTGTTTTTTCTACATCTCCTTGGCCTGGATACTACAGGCCACGGTTACAGGCCATACTCGAAAGAATATCTATATAACCTCAAAATTGTGGATGAAGGCATCAGGGAAATAACAAAGATTATTGAGGATTTTTATGACGATAATAAGACTGCTTTTGTCTTCACAGCCGATCATGGAATGAGCGATTGGGGTAGTCATGGTGATGGACACCCAGACAACACACGCACTCCTTTAATTGCTTGGGGATCCGGCGTCGCGAAGCCAATTGTACAGACCCATGGGGTTGCACCAGGCCATGATGAGTTATCCTCAGACTGGGGAATGGACCACATTAATCGACACGATGTTTCACAAGCAGATGTTGCAGCTCTCATGGCATATTTAGCTGGCCTTGACTTTCCAGTCAATTCAGTTGGAGAGTTACCCTTGTCATATCTGGCAGCGGATGTTCCCGAGAAAGCTGAAGCTTTTCTGGCCAACGCCAGAGGTATTCTTGACATGTATCGAATCAAAGAGGAGCACAAGAAAGCTACCGAGTTGAGATATCGACCATTTGAAGGTCTCGGAGACGAGAACCACACGGCCGAGCATCGATTAATTGATATCAGAAGTCTGATCGACCGAGGTCAACATGAAGAAGCAATGCGAGAGACTGCAGAACTTGTAAGACTTGGCTTAGCCGGTCTTCGATATCTTCAAACGTATGATTGGCTTTTTCTGAGAGCCCTGATTACAATGGGATACCTGGGGTGGATTACATTTGCCCTCACCACTGTTATTGATCTTCACGTTCTGCATGGAAATGCCAAGACTACCAGGACTTTGGCTGGCAGTCTTTTCTTCTCTTCCATCCTTGTTGCTCTTTTCGCTTCCTTTATTGTATCGGAATCACCTTTGACATATTATGCGTATGCGATCTTCCCGGTGGCATTTTGGGAGGAAGTGTATGCTCGTCGGAATGCTCTCGCAGAGGGTGGAAAAGCACTTTTTGGTCATATCAAGTCACCTCTCGCTTACGTAGGATTACTCCTTAAGACTGTAATTTTCTTAGGTCTCATCGAATCTCTTGTAAGTCATTCAATACATCCCACCATGCATTGCGACTTATATATCAATAGGCATGGGGCTACACCCATAGAGAGATCTTCTCCGTTTTGTTCATCGGTGCTACTTTCTGGCCGGTGTTTTACGGCTTGGGTTTTTTGAAGAAGAATAAGGCATTAATCCTAACGTGGATCGCGTCGTGTGTAGCAATGAGCAGTTTCACATTACTCCCAGCAATGAAAATTGAAGATATAGATCTGATGTAGGTTGTTGCTATCACAAATCGTCAGGGTTTTGGCTAACCGTGAGCATAGTCTATATGGTGGTGCCTTGATGGTTGCCGTAGGTGTGTTGTACCTTGCCTTTGAAAAAAATTTGCTGGCAAAATCCAAGATGGCAGGAGACTCCATCGCGCCAGCCGATAATCTTCTATCCCGCTCACTCATCGGAGCACAGGTGAGAAACCCCACTCATCACTATAAACTATGAATTCTGATACTTCAAATAGATTGGGCTGATTGTCCTATCCATGATTGTGACGAGATCTACTGCGATGTCCTTGCAAGCAAGAACTGGACTTCCTCGAGGCAACCAAATAGTTGGTTGGTGCTTAATAGGTAAGCTCACTAACACCTGGATAATTTGTCGAAGCTAACATGAATCAAGTGGCGTCCCTGGTAATGCCCTTTTTGCATCGTCTACAGCCCAACAACCATTATCTACACAGATTGATGATTATATTTCTGACATTTGCACCAATCTTCGTTATCCTCACGATCTCGTACGAAGGATTATTCTATTTGGCATTTTCTGCCACCCTTATCACTTGGGTTCTCCTCGAGCACGGCATCTATAGCTACACTAATAAAGCGTCAATAGTCAAGACGAATGGTGTCCCAGTACCAAAATTTCCTGCGTCGTTATCATCGTCTCCGTTCCGCTCTCTCACATTGACGGATGCACGGATATCTCTATTCTTCCTCATACTTTTGCAGTCTGCATTTTTCAGCACTGGAAATATGGCATCCGTTTCATCCTTCAGTCTGGACAGCGTGAATCGTCTTATTCCAGTCTTTGATCCTTTTTCTCAAGGAGCTTTGTTAATTGTGAAGCTCATGATTCCATTTGCGTTAATTTCAGCGAATTTGGGGATACTGAACAAGAGACTTGGCGTCGCGCCGTCAGCCTTATTTATGGTAGTAATTGCAATTAGCGATTTCCTGACGCTGCACTTCTTCTGGGTGGTCAAGGACGAAGGATCATGGTTAGAAATTGGATCTACCATTAGTCACTTTATCATTGCAAGCTTGCTTTGTCTATTTGTGGCTAGTTTGGAGGGTGTCAGTGAGCTTTTTATTGCGGGGGTAGAAGTTGAAGATAATTCGAGTCAGCTCGGCAAGGAACGGGAGCTTGGAGGAGTGGTGATCAGGGAAGAGGAAAAGAAGGTTAATGGGAAAATCAAGGCTTCTTCTACGAATGGGAGAAGTACTTAGAGAAGGGGGGGAGGGAGGGATGTATATATTGTGATAATGAGAATACTACAATCTACAATGACGAAAATCAGGCGTTACTATAATAGATGTGAAAAAGTCATGGATGGGAGAATGTGGTATATCTATCACATGGAATAATACAGGGTCTGACTAAAATGTACCGAGGCACCTAGCTCCTATCTCTCCAACCTACACATGTCATATCATGTCATATCATATCATGTCATACCATGTTATATCGGTGAATATACTAGGCAGGTAAGTAGCACGTTTTTGTGTCTGGGGTGCATATATATATGTATGTATGTATGTATGTATGTATGTACATGTGCGGAGTTGTGGGGCTGGTGAGGAGGGAATTTAAGGTGAGATGAGGTGAGGGGAGGTGAGGGGAAGTGAGGGAATTTAAGGTGAGGTGATGGGAAGTGGGGTGAGGGGAGGGGAGATGAGGTGAGGTAAGGACCGGGAGGTGGTATATATAGGAATTTGTAGGGATAGATGTAGGGATTTTTTTATTTTTATGTTGATTGGGATTGGGATTGGTATACATGGATGTAATGTGTCCTTTGTTGTTTTGTGATGTTTTGTGATGTTTTGTGATGAGTTATGATGTGAATGTGATGTGATTTTGGAGGTGGATTTTGGAGGTGGAATCAAGAAGTGGATTTGAGGATTTGAGTTGGTGTGAAATGTATGTAGGCTGCTGGATGGGTGGGCGGGTAGATAGGGAGGGTAGATTGGGGATACTGGGGATGATGGGGGTGATGGGGTGGGTTGGGTTGGGGTGGTTGCTAGGTGTGTTGTTGGGTGTGTTGGGGCTGGGTGATGGTTGGGAAGTAGAAGTGGAAGGGGAAGGGGATGGGGAAGGAGGAAGAAGGGAAGGAGGAAGGAGGGGAAGGGGAAGGGGAAGGAGAGGTAGAGGTGGAGGTAGAAAGTTATGTTTATTCTTGATATTAAATAAAAATAGAAGTAGAAATAGAAGTAGATGAAGTAGAAGAAGTAGAAGTGGAGGGCAATGTTTATCGTTGATACCAGATAGAATTAGAAGTAGGGTAGAAGTAGAAGAAGAAGTAGAAGAAGTAGAAGTAGAACTAGAAGAAGAAGAAGAAGGAATAGAACTAGAAGTAGAAGAAGAAGTAAAAGTCTTGATATAAATTAACCAGTAGTTGACAGACAGGGCATATACTAAGCATCTATAGACGATGAACTAATCCGTCCAAGTACTCGAGTATTTATACGGACAATAAGCTAGACTAATTCATATAGAACAAGTGGAATAAAGCATGTCGCGTGTTCCTCGACGTTTCTATCCAAGAACCTTAACAGGCTGAGTACCATATACCAACCTATGAGTATGTAGACATGTTTGGAAATGCGAAGGTGTATGAGGTTAATTACTATACAGTAGGAACTCCTGATATACTCGAGTAGTCAGCTATATATCAAAATCACATGTCTTGTTAAACAAAGGACAAAGAAATATATAGATGTTGGTAGATTCAAAATTACATAATCTTCTGTTGTTTAATTCCACGAATACAATTAAAGGTATTTCAGCGCAAACAGAACTAATTCTCCATACCGGTAACTTGCAGATCGCGGCCTGTACCTTAAAATTCCAACCCCACATGATCCATTACTTCTCGCAGGCGTATACCAAGTCCCGAAAACGTAAAAATAGCCCCTCCGTACCGAGAGAGAAGTCCAGATTTGTCAACTTCGCGACGACCTAACTTCCACAAACACCAATACTCAATACACAATTCAATCCGACGACAATACTAATACAGAGATTATCATACTTTCTGGAATCGCATGATAAGAGAGTTGATAAATTATGGCTGCCATGGCCTCGAATGAAATGCCCGCAGGTGGTCAACCTAGCCAGTACTCAGCACCGGCACCGCAAATGAGTAGTCAAGCTCCCGCTGGATCAAATGCAGCGCCTAGTTCGCAGCTTCCTGGACATGCTTCATTTAGAAGGTAGGCTGGAATGTATTGTCCGATATATAATTGCGCTGACATTTTTTGATGAAGACAACGAGCTTCACGAGCTTGCCAAGTATGTACATATCTCCCCATTTTCTTATCCATCAATTTGATGCCTCGGTCCGAGGAGCAGATTGTGATTGTGGAGGGCTCTGAAATTTAATAAAATATTTGCTAACAACCCATTCACAGACATGCCATGCCAGAAAGGTAATGTTACGCAAGCTTATTGCGCGATCGCATTATCGTGCAGCCTCTAGAATATATATTAATGGGTCGATAGGTACGATGTGATGCTGCTAGCTTAGGGGTGCCTTGCACAAACTGCGTCGCATTCTCGATAGAATGCAAAATTCCAACACCGAAGCGCAAGAAAACAAATGGCAAGGGCAAAGATTCTGATAGGTACAATCTACCTCGGGCCTCTTTAGGGCTTGCAGCTGACGAGGGTAGCGACCGAGGAGAAACAGTCGATGAACGGTCACCTCAGAATGATTCCCCGAGCACCCAGACCGCGAGGAGCACAACCGCCTTTAACTCTTCAGATGGGACACCTTCGACTTCCCTTACTGAAGCTCAGGTCCGCCAACGGGAGAATGACGAGAATACCTACGCTCAATTTATGAAGCCTAAATTCACCAGAGCGCCCATCAAGGAGGCAGGACGAGTGGCATATCTAGGAGAATCCTCAAATTTGACATTACTCGTACACGATCGGCATGGCAATGCGGATGTCGTGCATTACCCTTTACCGGAGAATATCAGAGGATCTAGAGCGAGATTGACGGAACTGGATAATGTGGAAATCGATATCCTACATCAACGGGGAGCATTTTTACTCCCCCCTCGGTCTCTTTGTGATGAACTGGTTGATGCGTATTTCAAATGGGTTGCTCCAATTGTGCCAGTAATCAACCGAAACAGATTTATGAGACAATATCGCGATGCGAAAAATCCACCTTCACTCCTGTTACTGCAAGCTATTCTCCTGGCTGGATCCAGGGTCTGTACAAATCCCCAATTGATGGATGCCAATGGATCAACAACTCCCGCTGCCCTGACATTTTACAAACGTGCTAAAGCCCTCTACGACGCAAACTATGAAGATGACAGAGTTACAATTGTACAAGCTTTGGTTTTGATGGGATGGTACTGGGAGGGACCAGAAGATGTGACGAAGAACGTGTTTTACTGGAGCAGGGTTGCTACCATTGTAGCACAAGGCTCCGGCATGCATAGAAGTGTTGAAGGTTCCGCACTTAGCAAAGCCGACAAGAGACTTTGGAAGAGGATTTGGTGGACATTGTTTACCCGTGACCGATCTGTTGCCGTTGCTCTTGGCCGTCCTGTGCATATCAATACGGATGATTCTGATGTGGAGATGGTTAGTGAGGATGATTTCGTTGAGGATGAGAACGATCAACCCGCCGAATTCCCTCAAGAACCTATGCATATACAATTTTTCCTACAATACGTTAAACTTTGCGAAATCATGGGATTGGTTCTTTCACAGCAATACAGTGTAGCTTCAAAAGCTCGACGGCAAAACGCGATCGATCTTACCCATAGTGACATGGCACTGGCAGATTGGCTTCAGAACTGTCCTAAAGAGGTATATTGGGAAATGCCTCGACATCATTTCTGGTCAGCTCTGCTACATTCAAATTACTACACAACACTCTGTTTGTTACACAGAGCACATATGCCACCCGCGACTACACAGAGAGGTGGTTATGAGGATAATGTGTATCCATCTCGGAATATTGCCTTCCAAGCAGCAGCCATGATTACCTCTATCATCGAGAACCTATCAGCACATGATGAGCTACGATACTGTCCAGCATTCATCGTTTATAGTTTATTCTCTGCCTTGATCATGCATGTCTATCAAATGCGATCTTCGATACCTTCCATCGTTGCAGCTACTCAAGAGCGAATGCGTGTTTGTATGAATGGTCTAAAAGATGTATCGAGAGTTTGGCTCGTCGCGAAGATGGTATATACACTTTTTGAATCCATTTTGGGAAACAAGGTTCTTGAGGAGCGTCTTCAAAAGGCTGCTGGAAAGCGACATAAACGGATGGTGCAGAGCATTAGTGAGGGTCTCAATCAAGCCAAAAATGAGCCCCAAAAGAGAAAATATGATGATATGATGCTGGACTTCGGTGTGAGCAGTGGACCGGCGCCACAGGAATCGTATGAACGGTCCAGACCACAGACACCCAGTCAAGGTTACAACTCATCCTCAATGCCTGCACCGCCTATCACTTCGCCACAGCACAGACAGAATCGAGACACATTCATGGGAGGTTCTAACTCTCGCCCTCACACACGTCCCCCCACGCCTTTCAACCCCTCATATTCCGTCCCAGCCACCCCTCCGGATCTCTATCTTGTTACTAGAAACTCCCCAAACATATCGCAATCTCTCTGGGAGAACTTTCAGCCAGATCAACTGTTCCCTGAAGGCGGTCCTAGTTTGAATAACATTCAGTTTTCTCCACCAAATCATCCCAATCTTGACCCAAATCTCATGCCGCACCTAGGTGGGCCTCAACATCCAATCCATAATCAGAATCAATCAAATCAGTTGCCTCAACGCATGCAACGAGGCCAACCCGGAATGAGTGGTAGCCCCATTCAAGGAGTTGGAATGCTTCCAACAGGAGTTCCTAATTATGGCATGGGCCAAGGTATCTGGCAGCAAGGCTATGAACAGCCAATGCATGAAGCTCAAGGTCAAAGTCCTAGTGATACTTGGAGTAACAGTTCTGCACAAGCTGTTCCTACAACTTTGAACGTTGAAGATTGGTAAGTCGACTAAACCGTGTGAATTCCGGTTAGCATACTAATATGGTATTTAGGTTTCAATTTTTTGGGATCAATGGGGATTTAACTGGTATGAATGGCGATGTACCACTCGCTTGATCTTTCTGGAAAGGAAACCAGTCATTTACTGCTTTTGAGCGAAGACTATCTTGAGGCAATCCTTGATTGATTATTTAGCCAAGTATTCAAAAGAAAAAAGGCCATGGAGCGTGTAGGTGTAGCTCTATGCGCTGTATTATCAGCTTTTTGGATCCGGGTAATGGACGGGGAATGAAACATATCATAGTGAATGTCTCTCTCTTATCTTGGGAGCACCTCATTTGATACCTGTAGGCTGTAGCTCACACATATAAAATAACACAGCTACCCAATCATCAAAATTTAACAAATTATGAAGCAATTTCTAGAGACACTTTATAGTGTATAAGTGGGTATCTTTGTATTAAATTGCGGATTCCCCACGTGCCTGATACATACACTATAATTGCTACTACGGATAGCCCAAACTTACTATAATCTGGAACGTCCGTTCCCCGCGACCAAGGTGTTCAAGGAAGCCAAGTATGCATTCATTTCTGACGCGAGTAATTCCACTATAATTCGATACATTGTAATCGAATGATCGTAACAAACAATTTACACAAACAACGAATGCTCTCATGAACGCAAGTGTCCAGTGCGGACGGCCCGCGAAACAACCATGTCACAATCGTCTCGAACAGCCGCGATAACCTCGAAGCAATCGCGAATATACAGTGACGATGAAACACGGTTCAGCGATTCCAGTGCGGCAATCTCCTCTACTATGCGACCGAGAAATAAAAGATTGATCAGTACGGAACAGGAATTGGTTAGCACGACCAGTCGAAGAAGTAGTCCTGGTGGAAGTAGTAGGGGTGTAAGCCCAATCCCTTCAAGACATCCTTCGAGGAGGGGAGGGGATAATGGCGATCAATCTGCTGGTAGTATTTTAGGAGGGTCTGCGGTAGGGAGAGGGGACCAAAAAACAGGACCTGGGAATGCTGGAACGTGGGGAAGTGGGTGGTCAAATTCTTGGAGTACATTACAAGGGCTTGCGAGTTCGGTGCTGGGGGATCTGGAGGATTTAGTGACTGATGAAGGCGAAGGCAGTTCGAGGCAAACAGCAAGTTTGGATAGACCTAAAGCGAGGAGAAAGGATAACTCTGTGAAAAAGTTGTTTGAGCTACCTCATGGTGCCTGGGGACCTGCGGAACAAAAGAAGAGGGATGAGGCTGTTATTGGCGCGGGGAGTCAATCGGAAAGAGATGCAGCTGTACGAACGCAGAAAATGACAAGACTTCTCGAAAACCACTCGGATTTAAATGGGTCAATTGATACAAACGGGAATTACAAACGGAGAACATCTATGGACGAAATTACGACTGGAACACAAAAGGAAGAGAGCGATGCACTGGTCTACATACACCATGTGAAGAAAGAGGATACACTTGCGGGGGTTATATTACGGTATAATTGTCAGCCTATGGTATTCAGAAAGGCCAATAGGTTCTGGCCACACGACTCTATACAAACTCGACAAGTGGTTGTACTACCAGTCGACGCTTGCGCAATCAAAGGACGCCCTTGTGATCCATCTCAGGATCTGAGCCAAGGGATTGATCTGCTCGCTCCAACGCCTAGTTTAGAAGATGCGCCGGAAGTATGGCCACCGAGATCGGAGACGCCGATGGAGCGCCCAGATGAAAATCCGTGGGAGCATGTACGCTGGGTTCTTTTAGATTCCTCCCCGAATTCTAAACCGGTGGAAATTGCACGTATACCAAGGAGAAGTTTGGGTTACTTTCCGCCACGGCGAAGAAAGAGTCAGAATACAAATTCTATCACATCTACCCCTCGTGGTTCTTATGATCTTCCACGCACGTCTCAAACGATATCGGTATCATCTGGCGAACCAGCCGGCAGTCCTTCTAGCACAGCTTCTCGGATGACAAGCAATCTAGGATCACGACTCTCTCAATCTACCAGTGGAAGCTACTTCCCGCCAAGTGTTGCGGCTAATCGTCCCCGCCATGAAAGCGTGAGTGAAGCTGCGGATCGACTAGGGTGGCTTCGAGGACCTGGTGGGGTAGGAACATTGGGGAAGAGTGTCACCACTCCAGGACCAGGACAGGATCCTCTAAATACATGGGCGAGGAAACACATACCCGGGATCACAATCGATACCCTACCTTCATCTTCAATCCTAGAATCCGAAGCAGTACCTTTTGGATTTCGAGATGAACTTACGAGTATTGCTGAAGGTTCGTACAGTCCCGCGAGAAGTGGATCAGTCACACCTAGTAATTTGGGGGGCTCTGGAATTGGTCTTGAGAATGCAGCAGCGGCTATTGAAGGTTGGGTTAGAAGATTAGCTGTTAAAACACCCGGGGCGCCATTACATGGAGGTGGTACGTCAACGGACGGATCGGGGGATCTTATTGAATTGTTAGATGGGGCTGGTAGTGATGATGGGAAAGGCTTTGAACTTTCTCCAGGTAAATTGAGGAATAGTTCACTCAGAAGAACTGGAACAGGAAGTTCGGGAAGAGAAGATTTGGAGGGCGCGGTGAGGGGGAGATTGAAGGGGGGTGGGGGTGTTAAGAGGGGCAAGAAAGAATAGAGGGGGAAATTGATTTATTGAACTGTGTTTCGGCTGCGGCCACTATTGGTAGCGAGCAAGAATAAAGGGTGCATGAATTACAAGCACTATATAGAAGTGAGGGCGTATAGGGGATTGGCGTTTTCTTAGTTGATCATTGGTCGTTGGTCTGTTGGCTGTTTAGGGTAGGGTAGGGTAGGGTAGGAGAACAGAACGAGAAGAGAAGAGAAGACTTGTCTGCAGTATTTATCTATTTTCCAATTTCGGGCGTCGCGAGAGCAGTTGATGTGATTTGTAGTTTGTGGTTTGTGATTTGTGCGAAGAGTTATGTTATAGTATGGGTTGCTGGTGAGCAATATAGATGTTGATGTTGATGTTGATTTACTTGTGATTTACTTGTGATTGTGGTGGAGTGGTGGAGTGGTGGAGAGTGGCGCGTACAATATTATACTGGGATTTCTTTAGTCTGTATTCTATGGTTTATGATTTATACATTGAGGGGAGGGGAGGAGGCCGGTTGGTTGGTTGGTTAGTTGGTTGGTTGTGGTGTGGTCTGGTCATCTGGGAAAGGATTTTATTTTTTTGTTTTTATGGATGTTGTTATTGTTATTGGTATACTCAGTACGGGTAGTGTAGTACAGTTTACTTTACTGGCTGTATCACTTGTATTGGAAGTATTTGGGGAGATAGGAGATGGAAGACGGGGGACGGGGGACGGGGAATGGGATGGAGTGAAGTGAAGTGGAGTGGGATAGATAGATGGGTTAGTTAGTTAATTAGGTAGTCAATGGTTTAATACGAGTATATGAAAGAGGATTCTTATGGAGGGAAGGGAAGGAGGGAAGCTATGATATGATATGATATGATATGAGTACTATTAGTTTGGTGTTTGGTGTTTAGTTGAGTTTTTAGTTAAGTGTTTAGTTGATATAAGTGTTGGTCTGACTCACGCTTATATTTGTTCTGTTCTACTCGAGTATTCTTCAGATCAAGTCCATCTGAGATTTTTTGAAGAGCTTTTTGGGGAGCTTTTGAGGGAGGGGGGGTTATGTGATGCTCTTTTCTTACTTCTATATATGAATTAGATAGCTAGATTGGTTTTGTCAATAGTTTGATATTTAACTGAATATAGGCTGTTTTAATTTGTGAAGGGACCCATCTATCTATGTGCTTTGTCTAGCTAGACTATTCATTCATGTCTCCAAACTAGATATCTAGATGCTTTTTGACTGGGTGCTTGCTAGTTGCTACTTACTACGCCTTTTGGCTTGGAAAATCAACTTCCTCTAACTTCTCTAGAAGTGTCGGAAAAGTCATCGGCAGTACCAGTATCTCTTCGTCGTACTTAAATGTGGAATTTTTGAAGGGATTGTAGGACGGGTAGTTTGTTGGCAGCTCTGTTGAGATCTACTGTGGGAGGTGAGGTATGTTTGTTTGATATCAAAAAGTAAGTAAAAGTTCGCAAATTCTTGATGGAAATAGATGGAGTACGTAGCAGTGTTTTTGTCCTCCAGATCTTATTCTAGGCTGATATTTAGCTGAATGTTTTCGGTTTATAGTACTCGTATATACTTTCTGTCATCTTACATTATCTCACTATCATCTCATATCCATTACCATTTCAAAAATTTGAGATGATACGTGTTAAGAAACGAGAGGATAAGGTTATGGAGTCCTTGAGTATGAGTACTAGAGTTATTCGAACAGCTGCTTTGGGCGTAGTATCATAGCCAATCCCTATACCTTTGAGCAAAGCAATAGTCTTTAATTGAGTATGGATTGATATTCCGCTTATTAGGAATCTTTATATAATTACTCGAGTAGAACCGTTTCTGCTTTCGAGTGAGTAGGTGCGAAGTGAAGGTTACCTTCTTTTAATTTTCTCTGCCGGGTCATTCACATATCACGATCTGACTTGAAATCTTCAATCGACTTTATTATGCCAGATTCAGTCTGAATTGGAGTCTTTAGTTGACTTTCTAATGTTAGATCTAATATATCTTCAATCATCACCCCCCATTTATTCTCTGCGTAATAGACACAGATTTGAACAGCATGCACAGAAAATAATACCTCATCCACAGCTCACCAATTTTCCTTCTTCACTGAAAAAACATCAGAAGATAACCCATTAGGCTTTCCGACAATTTTGGTTGCAGATCTAGTAAAGGCCTAATCGATTATAAGTGGTCCGGGGCTGATATAAATGCTATATATATTCGCTAGTGGGTAGCTATACCGCTTGGAGTAGGTAGATGGTGTGGTAAGTAGAGAGTTCTGTAGATGTGCCATTATATTTATAGTGGATCTAGAGGGTTATTGTCTCAAAGATTTTGGGTTGGGAGTTAGCGAGGAGAGGTGAATAGATGGATGAATTAGAGAGCAATGATCAGAGGTTTAGATAATGGTGATTGTGTTATCGCTATATTGGATTATATCTACATGGATGGATTATGTATAAGTACAGCGTGACAACTATTTCATACACCGCCACCTTCTCGATGTTGATCAATGCCAGCTTATCATTACACCTCACTCACTAGAGATGGTGTTTCTTCCAATCTCCTCTTCTTTCTCTCTCTCATCTTATTTAACGTTCGTCTTTGACGAAAGAAGTTTCTGAAGCAATGGAGAATGAACATCTCGCTGTACCGCAACAACTGCAGCATGGGCGGCAGAACTGGAGGAGCCTATAAGCTGAATTGCACATTTTAAGGAGAGGTCAAGTAGCTGGTTATTCTGGTTCTTGAGGTACTGTGGTACTTGTATTATGGGATTAGTGTTTTAGGAGTTTAGAAATTGTGATTATAAAGACAGCAGTATTCATGTATTAGACAGCAATAATCTAAAGTGATGGCGAGAAACTATGCTTGACAGGGATTTGATATTGGGGAGAGAGGAGAGTATACTATTTCTTGTAATTGGGAAAGATAGGTCACGTAACGCTAAGTATCATCACAATAGCCGCACTTAAACGTGACTATTGGGAAAGTAGCACAGGGCTTGACCAGTCATCCTGCTACTCTCTTCCGTCTTACATTAGCAATGTTGCTATTCGACCAGGGCTCTTATATATCCATCGAAAGGGGCGTTTATTTTCGTTTGATACTTGTTTTATTCAATATAAGGTGAATAGGAGAATATCTCCACCGCGGTATAATTGGCAGCTAGTAGCTACAGATCACTAATTGAATAAACTTATATTTTTATTTATATACTTCTGTATACTTCCCTTATCATGATATCCTGAGCCTTTCTAGTTCTCTGCTTACATATAACATTTGTAAGCATTTATATTTTCACTTTCACTATATCTAAAGCTAAATTGCTATCGATAAATTTCTTTTGGTATATTATCTTCGGTATCCTTCTATCAGTTTGTTTTGAGTATAGATATTGAGCGGATTATCCAGTGTCGATATTATAAGTCTAATCTATTCTATCTCATCTCTATCAATAGCAACTATGAGTTTTCTATAGGATTCTACTTTATATCTTATATAAGAAAGATTTCATCTATTGAGAAATACAAGCTTAAAATATAACTTATATAGAGACAGCGATAGATATACTAATACTAGCGTTGTATTATTCTTGGGGTATGCCTTATAAGATGAATAATACTCACTCTCGGGATTTTCTCAAATATCGGTTTTCGAGAGAAGTTCTCCTTTCTCAGGCAAGGTCAGTTAGATTCACTAACTACATTCACATTTACTTTCGTCTAGCTTAAACTTATCGTATCGGTACCTTATTGGCTCAAAGCTTATGTTGCACATCTATAAACACTTCTAGCATCTGTAATTTTACTCTAAGTAATATAGATTCACTCGGCTTCGTTCACTTACTTGGTTCGGTTATATTTTTATATTGTATATCTAGATCTATCCGATCTTGAGCTACTCCGTATTACACCTGCACCCTTGACATCCGCGAGTATTCGTCCGATGGAATAAGAGAACTACTGTAGATACATAATATCAAATCTTTCAGCAAGAAAAAGACGAAAAGCAAGGAGAGCGACAATATTAGAGCTAGAATTCCAAGGACTTTTATATTGAATCTACAGAGAATACTTGTAGATATACAACAAAAATAGTTGAAAGTTCTCCTAATAAGATAAGATCAGGTGAGATAAGATGATAGTAGTATGAAATATTTATATTGGAAATGAATCATTAAAGGAACTCGTCTGAAGACGTATCTCCCTCTGCCCTGATCCTATTGGCTTAAACTATTTTATGTTGCACATCTACAAAAGTTATACGGCCTCTATTTATCGCATCTTGACTCAATCGAAGTTTGATCAAATTCGCTAGATTCCTCTATTCACCCCGGGCTATTTGAATTATATATAGCTCGGCTATATTCTGTGTTTATACATCTGTACAAATATTACTCGAGTATCTAAAATATCCATTCATCTAATCTCAATCTTGAGCCATATTGATTCATTCCCAGCATCATTCACTTTCACAATCATAATTATATTCACCTCGATCTATTAATCAAAGGCGACTAAATTGTCTATCTACAAGATTTCTATACATCACTCGATTGGACCTTGAGTGAATTCAAACTCGCTAAACTTCCCCGCCTCCTTATTCACCTACGTGGCTTGGATTTGTTATATATCTACAAAAACATACAGGCCTTATCTATTTGATCCTGAGCTTAGATTATTCTAATTCATATTCATTGTCATTCCCGCCTAAAATTTAAACTCTCATCTATCCCAATAACTTCAGACAATAACCCTTTAGACACTCTCAAAACTTTTATTGTATATCTGATATTTATTGCTTCTCGCTTAACAACCTTATCCACTCAAATATCAATTAGATCTCAAACTAAAGATTATATATCAAACTAGCAACTATATCAATTTTTCATATATACAATTAAACTAATAAGAAACCTTGATATTAGAATTCTCTATTAATGAAAAAAAATCTATTTTAACAACTCTAGACAATAACTCATTAGATATCTACAAGTTAATTCTTATTATATATCTGATATATTTTGCTTTTCATTTAATCATCTACTCTAATCAAATCAGTTAGACCTTAAACTAAAGATTGTATATTAAGCTAGCAACTATATCAATTATTCATATATATAATATGAATAATAAAAACCCTTATTTACAGTTTTCACTAAATAGAGGAATACATTCCAACAACTGTCAACTCTAGACAATAATCTACTAGACACTATAATCCAAACTTTTGTTATACAGCTGATAGATATTACTACTCGCTTAACTCACTCTATTACTTAATATTAATCAGATCTCAAACCAATAACTATACCATATATCAAACTAGCAATCATCCCATCCCAATTCAATTTGGTTTAATACAATACAATTCAATTCAATTCAACAATTCAGACAGATATACAACAAATAATAAGTCAATTACCCTACTTTCGGGCCACCCTTTCACACCAAAAACAGTGATTTTTGATTTTTATAACTTTTTATTCATTTGATATAATTGAATGAAATTTTAATTATAGATTCTTTATATAGTTATTAGATCAGGTACAGATTTTCAGAATTTTTGTGATTTTATATAAAAAGTTATAAAGATCTAAAATTCGAATTTTATTTTGTATACGATTTGTTGTGACGGAACAGACAGCTCTCTTCCGCCCACTGGCTCATACTACATACATAGTATAATATGACAGCTCTTTTGGACCTTCCTTTCACAGCTTAGAGCCCTAGCTCTATAGCTCTTGACCTAGGCATCTTACGCCTAGGAATCTTTCACCCTTTTTGGCCTAATCCTTATAGCTCCCAATACTTGTATATATAGTCCTCCTTTTAGCATCTTACATAACTTTTTACTTGTAGATTCTAAGTATACAATCAGAGTCCTGTTTATACTCTTTTGATTATATTATCTACAAATCAATACTCATAGCTACAACTAGGGATAATTATTAAATCTATCCAAATCTCTCTCTCAAAACTAATGCCGACTATATCAATATTATCTAGAAGTGAAGAATTCGCATTAATCAATAATCTCAGATTTCTATCAATAAATTAATAATACAATGGTTCCTTTAAAAAAGAAAGGCCAAGATATCATTCCTGATTCTAGCAATAGCAGAAATCAATATAATTCCTCTAGGTACAAGTACAACACCATCAGTACTTCTCTTGATTTACTAAAAGTTTCTGATATCTTTCGTTGTTTTCTATCTCCTTTTCCTGATTCATTATTTGGTAACAATCCCTATTCTTCTTTTTTAATAGAAAAGAAATAGAAAATCATCATAATATACTCCAGAAAACAATCAAGGCTTTACCCCTTCTTGTCTTTTCCCCCTGCTCGATTCAGATCCCTTGTTTCGGATACTTCTGTACTTGCCAAGAGCTAAGCCGAAATCAGGAACCTGATCTTTATTCTACAGAAAATGAAGTTATGATTAGTAGAAAAAGATATTTTATCTATTTTCATTTATAATAGAAATAAAGTATCTGATAAGTAAATCCTATTAACCCATACTTCCCGCTTTCCTTTCGATTATACTATTCAAGTCCCTAGCCCCATTATATTACATTATATTTACCATAATGATATTCTTTCTGAGAATAAGTCTATCCCCTTTATTGAAAATCAAGGATTATATTGCTCTATTTCTATTCCTGTATATTCTCATCGTATTATCAATTTCATATCTACACCAGATACAGAAACGAATATCTGTTATAAGAAAACTTATCAAGCTACCTCTACCTTGTACTTCTTTTTTCAATAACTTCAAGTTTCTAATCTAATCATGAAACTTTCAGATAGCCAAGCTCCTGGTTTCTGGATACAAGTATAGAATAAAATGATTATATATACTTTACAGGATTATTATACTCATTTTCTATCTGATAATTACCATTATATATGGATTTATAATCAAACCGAGGGATAGTTATATAGTACCCTGGAATCTCTTTACTTGGACAATAAATATAATGTTTATGATTTTATTCAATAAGTAGTTTTTGTTATACTAAACTTTTTTGTAATTCGAATAATTAAAATCAAATACAATTCTCTTGTTATATTGCTCAGGAAAAGGTTTTTTGATTTCTATTCCAAGTTTTGTAATCTTGTTGTTTAGATAGAGATTTTCAATAACAAGCACCTTTATAACGATTTATTCGATAAGGCAGTATATCATTTGATAAATATTTCTAATTATGAGTTTGTATATTTTACCACAATTAGTAAATATACCGAAATCCTAGATAATTTCGATATTGCTTATCAACGATTTGTTGTAACCTATATTCTCCATTTTCATTACTTTTTTCAAGGTATTCGCCCTATCTAATCATTTTCTATTTCCAATACTACAACATCTTGTAATAATAACCCTAGAGTATATAATAGATTTGCAATACTTTTTGGTATATTTTATTACTTGCTCTCTACTGTATCTATCCTTATTTCACAATATTTTTCAAATGGACCCTCTTCTACTCCTTCCTCTGATTTCAAACAAACCATTTTTTAATATATACTTCGTATCTCTATAGTTATCAATGAAATTGATAATGAGATGAATCCCGAGTTGGATATTGAAGAGTTTGATAACGATTATGGTGATCAAGAAATTGACCAAACGACTAAATTGATCAAATCGATCAAATTAACCAGATTGAGGATTTTCTATCTTATTTAAAAAAGGATACTCTATAAGTACTATCTTTTTTATAAGGCAAATATAGAATATGTTATATCTTGATTTGTATATCCTTATAAGTGGCTGTTATCTTTTTTTTTCCAATTATTTTGGTAAGGGATAGTATTGTATTCAAAACACAAGATCTAATAGATTCCGGAGTCCAATGGTTATGCTTTAATTGATCAGAATCTGGTAAAGTATCTTGATTACTGTACAAAACCAGTTATATAAAAGCTACCGATTCCTATATTTATTAAAGGGTATAATAATATTATTGGTTTATATATTTCTTATATTATTTACTTTACTTTAATAATCGATAAATATATTCAATATAATATTCCTTTTCTGGTATTTTCTTTAGAATATTATTCTATTATTTTAAGTTGTCAATAGCTAGATATTTATAATATTAATTTAGATTATTGTTATTAACAACTTTAGTGGTATACAAACTATTCTTTTACAATATCTTATACTAAGTATTTCTATATCAATCCTTAGATTATATATCTTTGCAATATTATTAATAGAAAACATCAGTAAAATACTATTCGACAAGATACAGCAATTGATAGTAAAAACGTCTCCAAGGCCTTTCCTTTGAGAAAGTCTCTTATCATTGCCCTGATCAATCAAATTGTTCCTAACCCTGGCGCTACTAAACTAACTGATATCTCATTAATTAATATATAGACCAAGAAGATTAGAATTATCTTCTCGATCTTGATCTCCGATTTCCCTTGCACAAAAGTATTCTCAAATAAAAGAATCTTTAACAAATCCCTGGGTTTTGATTTTATCCGAATATCAAGAGATCTCAGAGAATCCTATTCGAGTTCTTCGACATCGCCAAATTTACGATTTCTATCTACAATGAAATCATTAGATATTCACAAAATCTTAGTTTATATCTTTGAAATTGTTTATACTAGATCTCCAAAGAATAAACTGTTTACCTGTACTTTTCAGGAAATAGATTTATTATTTGATCAAAGACTTTTGGAGCAAGATAGAGAAATTGAGATATTCATTATTGAAAAGGTTTTTGCAAGAATTAACCAGAATCTCAATGAATCTGCCCTAAAACTATTAGTTACATTTATTTCAAGAGAATCTTTTGTTTTTGATAAGTATGCCTTTTTTCATCAATTTTTTTAGTAAATAGGAATCGAATATTTTGCCTTTTTATCACATTTATAATTATATCATTACTTTCAAGAATTTAACCAAAACTAGTTTAGATTATTTATTTTTTTAATAAAATATCTATTGATAAGTTTGAGGTAATCAAGATCTATTTGACTGATAATCTGGCAAAAGGATTTATTGAACCTAATCAAGTATTATTTGTTGTTTCTATTCTGTTTGTCAAAAAAAGCAGATAGTAGTTTTATAATTGTATAATTTGATTATTGCAAAATTTAATATTCTGATATATAAGGATTGCTATTTTTCTCCTTTTGATTGACAAGACTCTTGTATATCTCCAAGATAACTAAGTATTATAACAAATCTGATATTTGTTAAGTATTCTATTATATTTGTATAGATCTCTAATTTAAAGAGTATACTAC
>KI628591.1:127192-183256 GCA_000503235.1 Sclerotinia borealis F-4128 | reverse complement strand
CCATCTACATGGCATACTTCTCTAAGCCTTATTTAAAATGATACCATATATTAGCTCCACTTAGCTTTCATTGATACACCCTCGACCATCCCTATGACTTGTTCCCTCTATCCATCTATCCATCTATACGGACATACTATGTAACATTACACTACACTCGAATAAAGTTCTCTCTCTATTCATCATTCTTCTACTTCTAGTCTTCTACCGTGACTTATTATTACAATTGTGATAATTACATGAATACCTACCTACCTACCTAGGTATCTATCTCATGAATTTTCCATGTCTGATTTGAGTACGATTAGATATTGTAATAGGTAATGGGTGATATGTTATAGATAACAAGTAATCATAGGCCCTCTACAGGCCAAATCTACTCAAAATAGACTTTTTATAATCTATCTACAATTGATTAATGATTTATTCAAAATACGAGTAAACGAATCTGTCATTTTTTGTAAACATTCTTTTTAATACATATATTAAGATTTTAAGTATATATTGATATTTGAAACTAAACTAAGTTATCTTCTCCCGAGCCCTCTCAATTGCTACCCCTTTACCCTTTTACTCTCTATCCTCCCTTCCTTTCTATAATTCTATTCCCTTAATCTGAATTTCAAACCTGATTTTGAACCTCGTCATCACACTCTTCAAGTTGTCGTCGCTAACCCTTAATCGTTTATATAAACGATTTATTAAACCATTCTATTCAAACTGAATATTGAAGCATTAAAACCATTAAACCCATTCATTCTGACTTACTGAATATCAAAAGCATTGAAGTATTAAAACCATTACCATTAAAACCATTCATTCCAACTTACTAAACACTAAAAATAGTGAAAGCATTCAAGTCCTCAAATTGACTTGAATAAAAACTTATAAAGAAATACCGGTAGCCTGAGATATAATTGAAAGAATTTGAACCAAACGATTTAGAAAAAGAAAAATTAAAGTTATTATATCGAACTATTTGAATAAAAGTTAACTAATTCATATTAGATTCAAACCATAAATTCAAATCTCAATACTAGATCTTGGCACATCTCCGAGTTCGTTACACTTTAAACACAAGATTCTATAGAATAATATTTTTTAGATGTAAATTAATAATCTATATAAGGTATCTATCTGTAGGAGCCCCTTTCCCCCCTATCATCCCTTACCCCCATCTCCCATCTCCCATCTCCCATCTCCCCTAATCCCACTTCACCCCGCTCATCCATTTCCCCTTCAATCCTCCCCCAAAACAAAAAGCACACAAGTCCAAGCCACAAAGGGGATTAATTTAATTTATTCTTATTCTTATTCTTATTCTTATTCTCAATTCTCAATTCTCAATTCTCAATTCTCAATTCTTCATGCCTTGCCTTGCCTAA
This sequence comes from Sclerotinia borealis F-4128, assembly GCA_000503235.1. NCBI lineage: Eukaryota > Fungi > Ascomycota > Leotiomycetes > Helotiales > Sclerotiniaceae > Sclerotinia > Sclerotinia borealis. The sequence goes on along the minus strand of KI628591.1, from coordinate 181,871 downwards.
CCTAATTCTCTCAATTCTCTCAACTCATGCTTCTCCCACACACACACTCTTTTTCCCACCTCCCACAATCTCTCCCACACTTTCCCTCCCACCTCTCTCACTCTCCCATCAAGACAAGTATACGTAAACCCTATACACACCAACCACCTGCATGCAGTATTTCCCCTCTCTGGTACTCATACTCATACTCATACTCATACTCATACTCATACAACATACAACTATCTACCACCAGGTTAACTAAACTAAGTGAATACCAGTCTACCCACCCTGTATCTAATGTATCATTCGCATTTATTCCGTTCCGTTCTGTTCCCATCCCATCCACTCCACTCCACTCCACTCCAGCTAGCAAACCAACAAGCTTCTGTTCTAACTTCAATCAATCCATGCGTCCATGCGTCCATGCGTCCAACATGCAAAAGAAAAAAAAGGAGAACAGGTGATGTTCAAGGTATCGGTATTGTTATAAGGAAAACTATACAAGTCGTGTCTAATGATTTTGAATTTTGATTGCGGCATTTAGTCGCCAAGAGCTTTCCTCAGATCCGTCCATTTTCGAGTAAGTGCTTCATGGGCTGCATTTATCTAGACCATTATTAGTATCTCTATTTGTTCGTCAGAAAAGGAAAAATTGTTAAATACCTCGGCGTATTTCATCTTTGTCTCCACCAGATTTTGCTCCATTTCATTAATTTCATCCTCGAGTTTTTGATTATCTTCATGAACTTCTTGATTCCTCTTCATTAAGCGATCCATCTCACTCTGTAATTTTGCTTCAATCTGTTCAGGTAACTTATCAATCACAATCTTCAACTCCTTGACTTGTTCCTTGAGAGTTTCGTTCTCATCCTGTGTTTCCTGATTTTCGACCTTGGTACGAACAAGGTCGGTGGCTAAGGCTGCGTGTTCGGTATCGTGTGACTCAACTCGTTCTTCGAGACGTCGAACTTTGTGTGTAAGAGCGATATTCGTCGATTTCAGGTGCTCTAGCTCTGCTTCTCGATCTTTCTCCAGCTTGGTCTTTTCTTCCCATTCTAATGCATATGTCTCGAGCATTTTAGGAGTTATTTTGACGGCACAAGCATCTTGAATCATATGATCTGCTCGATAGACTTCTTTATCGATAGTCGCGCCAGAATTTCCGAAGAAGCCAGATTCCAGAATTGATCCCGCCGAAGGAGAAGCATCAATGTAAACATCAAAAAGTCGATCCTTGAGAAATGTGGTTAATGCAGCCATATCAGTGAGGGTCAGGAGGTGAGCTGCATTCTTTTGCATGAGTACAATTCCAAATTTGAGAATAGCCTCGAGACCTTCGCTAAGAATGAGATCATAGATTCGAAGCACAAGTTGTAAGGGGAAGCGATAGGCGAATAAAGTAAGGAACCACTGTGTTGCGTACAAGTGAGGTGTAACTTGACGTCGATGGAGATGACAATACAATGCCGGTTCGAAGTCCTCTAATAATCTTTCAAACTGATAAAGATGTTTATGTAGACCTGGCATATCCTGGATAAAAAGATCTCTAAGGTGATACTGATTCATAAGTCGTACTAATAGACAGAACGCTTCCTCCTCGGGCATCTGTTTGAATGTTAGTGACTGCTTTTAAGACGGGACTTTTTGTCTTACGTTAAAAAGCAAAGGCATAACTAGAAAGTTCATGCCTTGTGCGTAGCCAACGCCTTCATCGTAAAGAGCATATGCCTTGCATAAACCGAACAATCCATCTTGTAATCCGGCACTTGCAGCAAATTTCGAATAACTCGTTCGAGCACCTAAATCTCGCTTGATGGCCCTCTCGAGTTTTGTCAATGCTGCCGCATCTTCCTTGTCTTTCTTTTTCTTTTCAGCCAAAGACAAGGCTAAATCTCTCTCGTTAGGTGGAGAGGGGGATCTCACCCCGTTGGTGACGGTAGTTGCGGGCGTAGATTTCTCAGAATGTATTGATGATGCTGATGAAACCATAGTCTCCTTTATCGATCCATTGCTTTGTGCTCCGCTGGATGTGCTCATCCTGTCCTTGTCTTTGTCTGTACCTCGATTCACCAGGTTCCTATAGATAATTTCAAGCTCTTCGTTCTTACTCTCTGCTAAGACTTGCCATACCACACCTCTGATAGCATGCGGTATACCTGTTGCGATAGCTTGGTTAAGTTCTTCTGCACTTGTTCTTGCAACCGCGGCGGGTCCTTCGTAGACGACATTCTGCCACAAATCCCAATCGACCGGTGCTTCTGGATCAGTCATTGCAGAAGGGCCCGCAGAAACTCCAGACGCCGTACCAGGGGCTAATGCGGGGTTGACAGTAACCGGGTTAGGACTCGCTGGCGGGACAGAAGATGAAGGAGAGTGGTCCTTGTCATCATGGGAACCCGTAAATCCCAAACCGAGACTTGTACGCTGCCTAATAAGCCCCCCGAATGCTGTATTGCCTGCCTCATCCTTTTCATCCGGCAACTCTGTTATACCGGCCTCTTCTCGCATTCTCAAGAGCTTAAATCTGTCCCGCAGACTATTCCTCCCAGGTCGTCTAACCCCATTCGTAATGTCGATTTCATTGCCCTCCTCCAATTTACTTAGCATCATTTCAGGATTACTGCTGATGGTTGCTATCGAAGAACCGGTATATCTACGCTCACTCGTGTGAGGCGAGGGTATTGGCGGTGATTTTACGTTCTCTTTTGGAGCCGAGGTATTTCTTGAAAGCCAGGAAAATGGACTGGTCAATTTTCTTGTGATAGGGGCGGGCGCAGAAAGGCTGACAGGAGCAGGAGGAGGAGGAGGAGGGGGTGGCGGCGGTGAGAATGGCACATCCGGAAGGTTTCCAGAAAGACCTTGCATTGGAGTTATTATGCTGGGTTTTGGTGGTAATTCGGGTGGTTGATCAGGTCTCGTTTCCTCTGGTGCTACTACAAACTTGTGTATCAGTACTGCATTCCCATACTCCTCAAATAATAGAGCGGGCTTAATTACCTTTCGAAAGGGGTGGAGGTGGAGGTGATCCAAAATCATCACCGTCTTCGAGATTCACATTATGGAGGGACGTCGTGGACATGCGATGAGATGTTAAAAGGGGGGATTTAGGTAGCGGAGTAGGTAGTTGATTATCGGGTTCTATTTGTTCGTGATTCGTTTCGCCATTCGATTCTGGGAGTGGTACTGTTGGGACCGACGGAATATCGGCACTGATATCTTGTGTATTGCTCTTAATAGATGATGATCTCCGTTTCGTCAAAGACCTGGTTCTCTCAACTGGGGAGGTAGGAGTGTCTGCAATTTCTTCAACATCATTGGCATCCTCGAAGGTGTCCTACAATAAGAGTCGAGGGTCAGTAAATGGTTGGTTAAAGTTTAATGCAGGTAGAGATGTTGTACTACTCTCAAGGTAGGACATTGATCAATAGGGGATTGGAAGCAAATAAAGAACATAAACGAACACTCTCATGATCAGAACTTTGCTCAACTGTCTTCTCTGACTGTTCCATTATGGAATCTTCTTCTCCTGACTCAGAACGATGTTGTTTCTGCTCTTGATCTGACATCTCTTCATTAAAATACTCGTAAGAAAGAAAAGGATGTCGAGGAAAGAGGTTCTCTCAATTTGAGGTATGTATGTTTGGGTCTGGTAGAAGTACTATATGTAGTTTTAATGGGAAGGTACGGGATTCGAGGCCATCGAAAGATTTCCAGAGAATAGAGTTAAGGTAAGATATAAATCCCCAATGCGGCCGCTTTTGGTATTTTTTTGGGAGACGAACTTAATGTACTCGAGTATAAGAGCAATGCAAAGGAAGAAAGAAGCTTGTGTACAAGTCAGAGAGAGACAGTACCAGTATCTTCAGTATGAATATGAATTGTGGAGTACTTCTTAATTAAATTTAAATTCAAAAGATCCAGAATGTAGAACTGTAAATAAGAAGGGATTTATGACATGAATCATATAAGTCAAGTCTATCTTTTTATTGATTCATACCATTTTCCTCTTTGAAGTTAATAAGGAATTGGTGAATGTTGTGTGTGATAAGGGCAAAGGAAAGTACAAAATATAACTGGTGACAATGAGATTCAATTCGATCGCGCATCGGAGATTTATGTTATTCCTTTGTCGCTAAGGGAAAGAAGCATACCGGTATTCTACGAGTATAGGAATATAGAAATAGGAGAGGTAACTACAGGAATGTATTATACATATGAATTCAAGAGATGGGCAGGATTCAAAGACACATATCTTTCTTATGCCTCACATAACAATTCAACAAACAGGGGGTAAGAGCGGGAGCTATATTAACATAACGACAATCTTCAGGGGATAATCTAGCTGGTTCTTGTCTAGTGTAATAGAATGGGTGAATTAGTTTGACAGGTGTTCTATTTAAGCTAAAGGGGGAATCCTTGATGAGGGGGAATAAGGGAATGAGGATAATTCGATTATGAAACCGAGTTTATTAACCTTTTTATTTTATGTTATAAAAATATATGTTTCAGAAACATCTCATGTTTAAGAATATGCAGGCGGTTAAATATGAAAGGGTTCACTTATACTAGGTAGTTACCCAACCTCTCTAATTCATTTTGGTGGCTTTCCGATTCGTTGGACGGAACGGACTAGGTAGGTAGGTATATCTTAGTAGTGGGGGTTACTGTATATCGATCCCGAGCAAAGCGAGTAAAGCCTCCACGGCAGTGGCTACAGGAATGTATATCAAATCAACGGAAAGTCAAACAATTATAAAAAAAATACATCGATACCGGTGTCTTATAAGTATTTTATATGAGTCTTTCCATCTTTGACCTACTGTACCGGTAAATCATGGATTAAAAGAATATTTGAGGCAAAGATCTTAATGAGGGCTTATCAATTAAGTGTCTAGAACAAGGCTTCAACAAGGCTTCAACAAGGCTACTAAATTCAACACTTACTGGCATAGCATAACCCTAACATATAAGATGTGATCCATCCTTAGCAAAAGAATAGCTAATAATTAAAAAAAAAATGATTCAACTATATAATTCACTCTACAAATACCTAGAATCATTGTAGAATCATTGTAAATGTTTTTACTATTTAGACACAAACAGACTGACGTAGTTTACTAAGCAAATACCTAGTAGTAATGAAGTTTTCTCAGCCTTGAAACTTTATCTGGCTTAGTAAAGCTTCAAAGCAGGCCAGTACCGGTATGAGCAAGAGCTTCATCAAAATATCAAAATCATCCCATCTCCAACTTTCCTTCCACATAACACAATTCCCGACAACCCAACCCCACCACCACCACCCATAATAATTAAAACAAACCTTCGTTCTCTTCACACATCAACCTCAACCTCAACCTCACCACAACTACTTTACTTTCTTAATACACCTTTTCAGTAAATAGCTGGCCTTTTCCATCCAGCTTTATCAAAACGGGGAAATTTCAAATTCACCGATCTGACAAAGTATTATTGAGAGGCGCCTGCACCGTACCTTTCAATATCAACTCTTTCCGATACCACGAATAATTCTTCATTCAGGATTCTTACTCTACACCAAAAAATAAAGCGACCTTGTACCCTTCGTCATTCTTTTTCACTTAGCACTACTTACGAGTCCTTTATCTGTGATCAGGTAACGGTTACTATTTGATTGTACATAGTTGCCTCAAAAAGTCAACATACATTCAAGGCGCAAACACACCAAACTCAACTTATCTATAGTTGGAGCTGTCATATCTTGAGACACTCCTTTGTTGGCTTCTCAAGAAGTAGAATTTCTACATAGATAGTGGAGGGGGTCGACATCAATCTTTCTGCGGGTTTGCCGCGCTTGCCGTCATCATGGTCAGAATAACTAAGACGATACAGCCCAAGCACACAGAAACTTTCGTAAGACTCTTTTCCTTCGTTGATTGTTATACGCAGTCAAGCTGACTTTTATCATTTAGTCTTCTTTCATCAGCAATTTCGGAAAAACCGCATGCTCCATATCTCTGCCCCTCCTTCCACAACACCTCGCACAATTTCCTACAAGATGGCCATTTCCTCGTGGTGACCTTTATCATTGGATCTCCCTCTTGAATCGCTTCGATGTGATACTCGACAGATTCTGCACAACATACAAGCTAGCAGATGGTCCCCAAAAGGTAGGCTTCGGTTGTGAAATGCTGGAGTCGAATGTAGGAGCAACAACAGACGATACGAAGAGTCATGATCTGGTGGAGCTGGGCTATGGAGAAGATGGGGATAGACAATTGATTGAGGCAATCTTGAAATTCTCAAAGATGCTCTTGGAGAATTGTGGCAATCGCAGTATCTACTCCAGCAGTCCGCATCTGGGGAGTTTACTCAATACCACGTCTATGTCATTACTCGAGAACACTCTTCTGGTTACATCTCAATTGGCTCAGAGGTATAATTCTGCGATGAAGCGTGTTGGATCTGCTAGAAGTAGCAAACATCTATTGGCCGAGCATTACAATATTGATCTCAATAAAGTTCTGCAGCTAGCACTGCCTTTCAGCAAGACTATTACCACGCCACCAGACTCGGCACACCCAACGACACCTAATCCCACAACTCCTGGAGCCAAGGGCAAGGAGAAGGAGAAGGCCTATTTTAATCTCCCAGCAAGCCACAAAAACTCAACCACCGTTGTCTATGCAAACGATCTCGTTTCAATATACAAAGGTGGATCGGGGGTCAGCACAAACACGAAAATTCCTCGAAGTGGTTCTGATAACACTTCATCAGCCGTATCGCAGGCAAGCTGGGACGATTGGGGAGACATCAGGATGACTTACTATCCGAAAACCAAAACTGAACCCGAGCCAGTCAACAATGCTCTGAAGCCAGCTGATACCGTTACTATTCCTGTCCCACCTGTTACTCCAACGCAGGTTCGAAGATCATCGAACCTTGGTCCAAATGCTCAGCGTGCGAATCGTTCTTCTGCAACAGAAGAGACGCCTCCAACGTTGACACGTACCCCTACGATGCCCTCGGATGATGCTCAGCGACAGAATGCCAAAACTATAGAAATATCTTCAGCGAAGCTCAGATCCACAGACATATATTCTCTGATGCAGGAGTATGGTTTGGATATTCCCCAAGATCTGCAGTACGAGCTGTTCACAAAGATTCGAATTGCAAAAGCTCTCATATCATCTCTGGAGACTCGACAACAGGTCCTCGTGATTAGAATGCTTGCTGTCGCGAACATGGCGAATGTCTATGCCGAACCTCTCTTCCTCGAAAACATTATGAAACAAGATGGGGATGAGCCAAAGCGTTTACAGTTCATCTATCAAGTTGCTGATTTAGTGCACCCGCCTGCCGAAGGTGACATCGCTGTCTCTACGTACATGCAGACGCTGGCATTTTCAACTCTCGAGGCTGTCGCGGGCATTTCAACAAAGTTCCAAGACGTCTGCAAGGCTTTGAATACTACAATCAACCATGGGGTAATGCTGTACGTTATCCGCAAAGCTGTGGCTGAAATGGCCGTGGAAGATCTTGGTGATAAGTTGACAGACAAGGATCAGTGGCGAAATGCTTTATTCTCACTTATGACTAGTCTCTGTCAGTATCCCCGCACTGCAGAGGGTCTTGTCACAGCTGGCTTGATACCCATTATGATTGAAATTCTCGGACTCCGTACTACCGTGGCCCAGCGCTACCAGCCGAAAACTCTGTCATTTCTGGATAATGTTGTGTACAGTGCTCGTGAAGCCTTTCAGATACTTGTCAATGCAAACGGCCTTGATCGTGTCTCGGATTTGATTGTTCATGAGACATCGACTGCTTTTGCTATTGCAAATTCTGGCGATGGTATACCAAGCGAACATTGTTCACAATCTACTGATTATGAAATTCCATTTTACCAACAACAAATCTTGAAATGGCTGTTCAAATTCATTCACCATATGATGTCATCCGCAAACAGTTATGGAGGAAATTTCGATCGCCTTTTGCGAAATCTCATCGATTCTTCACAATTGCTCGGTAGCTTACACCAAATTATTGGCAACGGTCGCGTTTTTGGCTCCATTGTCTGGACTAACGCTGTTGGTATTCTAAACGGCTTCATTAACAATGAGCCCACTAGTTTTGCAATTATTGCAGAAGCCGGCCTGAGCAGGGGATTTCTCGAAGCTGTCTCCGGGGCTCCAATCGTGATGCCACAACCTCCAACGTCAGAGGGTGTGTCCGGTGAATCAAATCAGGCTATTGATGGAGATGGGGACAGTTCATCAGCATCATCTGACGAAGATGAAGATGATGAGCCTCTTTTTGAAGTTGATAACAACCCGCACCCACCGACCTTGGAGATGCTTCAAGCTCCCCGTAGATCACTGGCTTGGGGCATCATGCCAACCCAAGAAACTATCAATATTGTACCACAGGCATTCAGTGCACTTTGCTTGAATAATGCTGGTATGAAGATGTTTCGAGCCTCTCATGCTCTGGAATCATTCTTCGAAATATTCGAGAGTCCTCAACATGTCAGCTGTATGGAGTTAAACGGTGAACTGCCGTCTAGTTTGGGCGGGACTTTTGATGAATTGGTACGTCATCACCCGCCTCTCAAGGGCGCGATAATCAACGCCATACTTGATATGGTTGTCCGAGTCGGGTACCTCTGCAAAACCAAGGCAGAGAAGAATAGAGCGGGTGCTAAGTTATGGAATTATGATTCCGCCGGCAATGTTATTGCACCAGGTGCCCCATCAACCAGTCCTGCGGATACGAAAGGCAAAGGCACGACCACTGATAACGTTAGTGATATTGAAATGCGTGACGTCGATGACGGAGTGCCCGCCCCAGTCTCGGCCAAAGATTCCGATTCTTCCATGACACCATACATCACCTCTGTCGCTTCTTTCCTTGCCACTGTACTCAACAACTCTGCGGTCCGTACGGAGTTCTGTGCCAGAGGTGGAATTGAGTATGTGCTTGATCTTGCCGAATCTCAAAGCCTGCCAGCCAACTTCGGAGACGGCATATCTTCGCGGAATCTACAAAATGTTATTGCTCTTCTCGCTGAGCAAAAACCACATCTCGTGATTCCATCACTTTTGACGCGAGCCCAAGCTGCCGTGGAGATCCTGGAACCGTTCGCCACACACGATTTCAGCACATCTTTCTTTGCTCCGTTTGTAGATCATGACCTCCGAGGATCTGCCGACTCAGCCATATTGGCACAAGGCACTGCTTTTGCGAAAGCTTTTGTCAATATCCATTCCTTGGTGGCCAACTTGACAGCTTCCATCCAGGGGTCCCCATACAGTCACAGGAATGCTCCACCTGTTTTCAATTCTATGAATTTCGCTGATCACTACAATCGTTTAATACAAACCCTTGCTCCCCTCTTAGGTGCAGCTCTAAAGGAGGAAATTTTGTTGCAAAAGCTTGTTCCCAAGAACTGGCAACTCTTGTCAACGGCACGAATCAGGGATAACGGAATTAGCGATGCGACTTTGGACGCTGTCGTCAGTACCGAACCATCCCCACCTCCTGTAAATGTGCCAACACCAGCCGTTGTCAGTGATCCGCCATCTCGACCTCTACACCCTGACTACGTACCAACACCAGGTCCCAGCATACTCTTTCCATCTGCATCTCCAGCTGCTGATGTAGCAGGACCAGAACCAGACGTAAATCTCACCCTGGATATATCCGCCAAGCCGTACAGTCAGCTAACCCAGAATTCTGCGGAATTCCGCAACTATGGAACGTTGCGTTATCTCCTTGGCAGGATGCCTCGAGTTATAGGCCCCTTCTTCCAAAACGTTGGCAAGGTTCTCCTCAGCAAGCGCAGTCTTGAACTATACTACAGACAAAGTCACGCCACTATTGCAGAAGCTTTATCCGAATCTGTGCTCAAACAATTGGCCCGCCCCGGCGATGACAACAGTAACGAAAACTACTCTTATTGGATCGGATTGTTGAGTGTATTGAAGGACATGTTAATTGATTGTAAGAATCACCCTTTTTCCATGTTTAATTCACACGATTGAAACTAATGTTTTCCAGCTTCTCGTCATACAGATCGCCAAGTTCAAACCATTAGTCTTGTTTTACAAGCTTTCAAGGATCGTTCAGGCTTTACCACGTTAAACCACATCTTAGAAGCTTTCACTTGTGAAATTCGTGCGAGCAATGTTCAGTCACGCGAGCAGCAGGTGGAGGAAAAGACACCGGAACAGGTCTTGAAGATTGAATTAGCGACATTTGGCGCCAAGCAAATTCTTTCTTTCTATGGAATCCTCGTCAATTCCAAGCATATATTAGAAGTTCCACAGACTCTGGCTATGATACCTCGCAACGATCGAGATCGAGACCGTTCTCACACTTTCTCGCCCGGTCAATTTGTGGTGGAGCTTCGCATGGCCATCTTACCCACCGTCCGAGGTTTGTGGCAATCTGACTTGATTGAGAACGCCCCGAGCCAAATCTCCGAGAAACTCATCGAGGTAATCCGTACTATAGCCTCTACGGAAGGTGAGAGTGGGGCTATCAAGAGATCTGAAACCCAGCCAGATCGACCCACAAAGTCTCCCCGAAAGGTTTTCAAGATCAATTCTGACAATGTAAACTCGCTCAAAGATCAAGGTTATGATGAGGATTTAGCCAAGGAAGCCCTGTATCGCTGCAACAACATCCTTGCCACCTCTGCTGATTATTGCAAGGAACAGAAGAAAGAAAGAACTCGTGGGCGCTGTCCAATTCCTGACGATGATATTGAGGTTGCTCCTGAGCCTAGTGGTCATCCTGGACCATTAAGTGGATCTACTGGATCAGCAAGTCCAAATGAGCAGTCCATGACCATTAACCCTACTCGCCCAGATGTTACAGCTATTGTCAGCTCACTTCAACAAATAGCTGCAACTCTGCCTCATTCAAGTCAATCAGGCACACCTGGATCAGGTAGTGACTTCACACCCCAGGGTTTTGATCGCATCATGAATCAATTCGTCCCTGGCTATGAGAATAGGAACCGGGACACATCGAATGCTGCTGGGCCTAGTGCTTCTCGTGAAAGCCCTTTACTGACACCTCAACAGTCTATTAAGGCCGAAGAGATTCTTGTCAAGCAAGTCACTGTTGATGATTTGAACGATGAACGAAAGCTCATTCGAGACAATTTGATTGATAAATGCTTAGATGTCATCAATGCTCATGGCGATGTCACATTTGAGATATCTGATTTGATTACTACCGTGGTCAATAAATCCCCGGATCCTCCTGGACTGAAAAAGGTTGTCGGTGAGACACTTGTTTTTGCCTTGATGTCTTTCGCAGGTGAAGAAGACGTTCGCACTGATGGGGGTAAGATCGCTGCCTATGCTCATTTGTTGGCATTGATGTTGCGGGAGAAGCAGTTCTACGCCGCTGCAGTGGGTGAGCTCAAGGAAAATCTCTCTACTTTGCTCAGTTTTGTCAAATTATCTCCTTCGCACTCTGCTGAGGAGCCATCACCATGGATTGCGCAGATTCTTCTAATTGTCGAGATGCTTTTAAGCGAAGATGCCAAGCCAAGAAAGGCCAAATGGACGGCGCCAAAAAGCGAAAGTGAAAAAATCGAAGCGCCTGTGATTGAGCATGTAGAGCTTGCCGTATCCGAGGAAGAACGATCTCAACTCTTAGAGTCTATTATGGATATCCTCCCACGAATTGGAAAGGAGGAATCACTCGCACTTGCTGTACTTCGGATTCTTGTCATCTTAACACGTACCCGCTCAGTTGCGCAAGGCATGGGTGAGAAGAAGAACATCCAGCGATTGTTTGTCATGGCGAAGCAGCTCGCGGGGGCCAGTTCAACCCGCATTCACGGCCCTCTTTTATTAATTCTCAGACACATTATTGAGGATGACGAGACCATCAAACAAATCATGCGATCAGATATCAAGGCCTTCTTTGATCATAACATTCGACCGCAACGATCGCCCGTTGATCTTCAGTTGTATTTGAGAGGATTGCAGCACGTTGCTAATCGTGCCCCAGCACTGTTCGTTCAAGTAACCAACGAAATGGTCAAGTTTACAGGGTGGCCTTTCCTGTCCTCTGACCCGACAAGTCGTGCGCCATCCTTAGTTCTCAAGGGTGATCCTACAAGTGGAAACACGTTCTCTGTCAAGGTTTCGGAAGATGCTGTTCAGCCGACCGTCCAAGCTACGGAAGATTTAACTCTCCAAGATCTCAAACCAACTACTGAGGTTGTTGATACCGACATGCCCGATGTTGGAAAGGCAGCATCTCCAGAGCACAAAACACCCGTAGTCGAGAACCCCGATGGTGTTATTCACTTTTTACTTTGTGAGCTCATGAACTACAAAGATGTTGAAGATAAGGACCGTCCAACCACGAGCCATGCCAACAAGCCTACCTCGTCTAGCGATGGGGATGTAGCCATGGTTGGTGCACCATCCGTACCTGATTTACCTGCACTCAAAGGTGGCCAATCTCTCCAGGTCCCCACCAAGCAGGAATTCAAAGCCGAAGAACATCCCATATATATCTACAGATGTTTCCTTCTTCAATGTCTCACAGAACTTTTGTCCGCTTACAATAGAACCAAAATTGAGTTCATCAATTTCAAGCGCAGTGCTCCTCCTCAGGCCATGACTCCATCTAAACCTCGATCCAGTGTACTTCATTATCTTCTCGCCGATCTTTTGCCTATTGGAACTTTGGATTACGCAGAAACTACCACTCTTCGTAAGAAGCTCACCACCTCGCATTGGGCAGACTCTGTCATCACTGCTCTGTTGAACAAAACAGGCGAACAGATCCTTGACAAACTCCGCGAGCAAACCGATGGTGAAGACGAACCCGACCTCTTGTTCGTTCGACGTTTTGTACTAGAGAATGTTCTCAAAGCGTACAAAGATGCAAGTGCTTCTACTGAACCCCTCGAGGTCAGATATGCTAGGATGCTCTCACTTGCCGATCTGATGATGCATATCATGACCGGAAAGGAGAATCTAGGAGCTGCAGATACTGCTGTCAGCAAGAGATCGCAGATGCAGCTTAAGCGTATTATGTTTGAGAAAGGATATATTGCAGCCTTGACTGCTTCGGTCGCAGACATCGATTTAAATTTCCCTGGTGCAAAGCGAGCCGTCAAATACATCTTACGACCTCTGAAGCAACTCACTCACCACGCCATCTATCTTAGCGAAAATTCTCTTATAACATCTCTCCCAGGACAAGCTGATGAAGACGATATTGAGTCTGCCACTTCAGTGTCAGATCTGGAAGATGAGCGAGAAGAGACCCCTGATCTATTCCGAAACTCGACTTTGGGTATGTTCGAGCAGGGGGATGAGAATGATACATCATCTGACTCCGAAGATGGTAAGTTTAACCCACTGTCATGCGTAGTATTTAGTAGCTAACTCAGATAGATGATGAAGATATGTACGAAGGTGAATACGACGATGGTATGGACTATGAAGAAGAAATGGAGCAAGATGATGAGGAAAATGTTAGTGATGAAGATGAGGATGATGGCATGGGTCCTATTGAAGGTCTCTCTGGCGATCATGGTGTCGACGTCGAAGTCATCATGGAGGATGAAGACGACGATGATGAAGATGACGATAGCGAAGACGACGAAGACGACGACGAGCATGGCTCTGATGGTATGGACGACGATGACGCTCGCTTAGAAATTCTTGATGAGGTCGGAAATGTTCAGCAGCTTGCTGAAGACGAAGACCTCGACGAATGGGAAAGCGAAAATGACGAAGAAATGCAGGAGGATGATGAGGAAGATTACGAGGAAGGTTACGAGGAACCAGGAGAAGACAACGAAGCTGCACATGTTCATGCTCATTCTATGGGCGATATGGGTCCTATTGGCAACCTTGTTCGCGTTCTTGCTGGCGCTGGTGACGAGGAAGATGCTGTCGAGATGCTTCAACGTATGGAAGAAGAAGGCGTGGGCGACCCTGAAGATGACGAGGACGAGCCATTGGGTGAATACATGGAAGAAATTGAAGAAGAAGGTACGGTTATTAGTTTCTTCGTCTGAGATTGGACTTTTCGACAGTACTTTTCGAGCATTTGCTAACTTTTATCACAGAAGATGAAGAAGATGAGGATGATATGGACGAAGAAATGCTCTTTGAGCATGCATATCCAGGTCAGTCTAATATCAGACCAAGCTCTGCGGTCCGACTAATAGATCAAGCGGACGGCCCCGGTCCCATCTTTGATTACGAAGGAGAAGTTGAGCCTCCAATTGTCATCAGCCACCGTGGTCACCAAGGCCGACAGCGTCATGCACTCCCCAGTCCCTTTCCATTATTTCCTGGAGGTTCGCGCGATCCACTTGGTGGTAGGTCTCAACTCTCAGAATTAGAAGCTATCCGCAGAGCTGCAGAAAGACACACCCAGGAGCTCGAATCTCTGATTCAGATGGCGGGAATGATTAGTGGCCAACCCAGACAGAACAGAACTGATAGAGTTGTAGTTCCAGATTTTCGTTATAGAGCACATAGGTCGGGCGCTCCACCCCCACATTCTACAGATGACGGCACGAATCCTCTACTTCAACGCAATGGCCCAAGTGGTTCAAGCCGACCTGGCCATCGAGGACCTCCAATGGGCAGCTGGATTCAAGCAGCGGGACCAGGCGGAAGCTTAATAGACATGAGTAGTTTCCTTGGCGGACGTGCTTTTGGTGATAGCCCTGAACAAATTCTTGACATGATTAGATCCTTACGTATCCCAGGATCGATCGCTCGCAATGGACAAGCTTTGCAGTTCCATATCACCGCTGGTCCTGGACAGCTTCCTAGAGAACTTGAAGCGATGTTTGGCACGCGTCGTCCTCGTTCTGAGAATCACCGCGATACCAGCGAGCCTGGAAGCGCTACATCTTTCTCTACTCAGTGTACAGCTGCACGATGGGCAGAGGAGTCCAAGATGCTCTTTGGAGCGAGCAATATCGAGACGGCTCATGAGCTTATAAACGAAATTTTGGCTGCCCTCGTACCTCCTGCCATAGAAGCCGACAAAGTTATCAAGGCAGCAGAACTCGAGAAGATCCGCGTACTAGAAGAAGAAAAGCAAAAGCGACTAGAAGCAGAAAAACTGGCCAAGGAAGTTAAGGAAGCGGAGAAGGCAGCCAAAGAAAAGAAAGAGGCCGAAGAGAGAGAGGCTGCCGAAAGAACTGCGGCTGAGATCGTGGCTGCTCGAAGTACCGAGGTTGATGAACAAATCGACGAGTCTGTTGAGGCTAATAATGCCAGCGCGATTGATGCCATGGAGGGCGTTCAAAGCGAAGTGCCAGAAGCAGCTACCAATGTGGAAACACAGGAAACGGAAGTACTAGCTGCCGATCGTCCTAGGGTCATGGCTGTGATTCGTGGCAATCCATTTGACATCACGGATCTGGGTATTGACGCAGAGTTCCTTGCGGAGCTTCCAGAGGAAATTCGCGAGGAAGTCATCATGGCTGCCGTTGCCGAACGACGTCAACAAGCTACTGCCACCGGCTCGCAACCAACCGACATTGATCAGGAATTCCTTGATGCCCTTCCAGACGATATCAGACAGGAGATCATGCAACAAGAGGCACAAGAACGCCGCCGCCGTGAACGTATCGAACGACGAGAAGCAGGTGCTGCTGCAGGCGGTGCCCCACCAAACGAAGATATGGATATTCCAAGTATTCTTGCCACCTTGTCACCAACTTTCAGACAAGAAGTTTTGATGGATGGCGATGAAGCATTCATGGCATCCTTACCTCCAGACCTCGCTGCTCAAGCGCGTCAACTGCGCCGAGCCCAGCCGGATCATCCTGGCCACCCTGGAAGAGCACCTGTGGGCGTTATTCGCCGTGTGGCTCCCGGCGAAGAAAATCGGAATGCTCCTCAGCAGCCAAGAACTCGTCGGGCAATTGTGCAGATGCTAGACAAACAAGGTGTAGCAACACTCCTTCGTTTGATGTTCGTTTTCCAACATAGCAGTTTCCGAAATACACTCAACTCAGTCTTGCAAAATGTTGCATTGAACAAGCACAACCGTGCCGAGCTCATCAGCACCCTTCTCCACATTCTTCAAGATGGTAGTGCTGACATGATCGCGATCGAGCGAAGCTTTTCGTACTTGTCGGTGAGAGCGAAGCAACCAAGAGAAAAGGATCCAAAGACTCCAACACAAACTATCCGAAGAACAGTTACGGGTCTTGGTTCTCTTGCGCAGACAAATTCCGAGGCATCGCCGCTTATGGTAGTCCAACAATGTTTGACAGCCTTGGTCTATCTTGCTCAGACCAATTTGCATGTGGCTTCTTTCTTTTTAACCGAGCACGAGCCATCTGGCGGACTCAAGCGTAGTCTCAGTCGCAAAGGGAAGGGAAAGGACAGCAAAGCCCCAAGATACGCACTCAACTCCTTGCTCAGTCTTTTAGATCGTGACCTCATCATGGAAAGCGCGACTATCATGGAACAGCTTTCACTCTTACTTAACATTGTCACTAGTCCACTTATTGCGCTAGAACGAAAGCAAAAGGAAGCTATCGAAGAAGCCGAAAAGGCCAAGGCGGCTGCAACTCCAAATGAGACAGCCGAAACCACTGGTACTACTGACGCACCTAATCCTGAAAATGCTACCACGGGTGAAAGCGACTCTACAGAACAAACATCCACATTACAAGAAGCAAATGCTCCCACAGAAAACCCATCGGCCGATTCAGCTTCTGCTTCAGTACCGTCAGCACTTGTCATCACTACAGACGCTGCTGAAGGCGAGACTTCCACCGTTCCAGAAACCAATATTGCCAATCCTGAAGATGCTTCGAGGAAAGAAGAGAAGAAGGTGCATGTTTTCACCCCTCCCATTGTACCAGAACACAATCTCCGATTGGTGACCAACATTTTCTGCTGTGAGTGTAACTCCAAGACCTTCCGAGAGACGATATCAACTATCAAGAACCTCTCCACAATTCCTGGTGCGAAGGCTATCTTTGGGAAAGAACTTGTTGCCAAGGCCCGAGCATTAGGAGAAGTCATTCTCGTAGACCTCCAAGACCTTCTTCCTCAGATTCAAAAAGCCAGAACTGGAACGGAGATTCAAGGTGTCGCATTAGCAAAATTCTCGCCACCGGCCTCCGACCAGCACAAGCTTCTACGTGTCCTCACTGCTCTGGATCATTTGTTTGATCCTAAGCGGGAAAAGAAGGATGACGCAGCCAGTGAAGCCGAGGCCTCTTCTGAGATGGTTGAGAAGCAAGATCTTTTGTCTAGCCTCTATGAGAATTCTACTTTCGGTCCAATGTGGGAGAAGTTAAGTGCCTGTCTCAGTACAATTAGACAACAAGACCACATGTTGAGTGTCGCCACTATTCTTTTACCTTTGATTGAATCCCTGATGGTGGTTTGCAAGAACACCACCTTGAAGGATGCACCGCTAGCTCGGGCTACGAAGAATAAGGAAATGTCTCTCGCTAGTCCTGTTCCGGAGTCTCGTATGGAGAACTTGTTCTTCACGTTTACCGAAGAGCATCGAAAGATTCTCAACGACCTCGTCCGACATACCCCTAAGCTCATGTCCGGTACCTTCTCACTCTTGGTAAAGAATCCCAAGGTCCTTGAATTCGACAACAAGCGCAACTATTTCAGTCGCAGCATTCACAGCCGAAGCCAGACTTCTCGTGCAGTCCCTCCTCTTCAATTATCTGTCCGTCGGGAGCAAGTATTCCACGACTCTTTCAAATCCCTCTACTTCCAGACGCCGGACCAGATGAAGTATGGCAAGCTGAGCATCCGTTTCCACGGGGAAGAGGGTGTAGATGCGGGTGGAGTTACTCGCGAATGGTTCCAAGTTCTCTCTAGGCAAATGTTCGACCCTGGCTATGCTCTATTCATTCCCGTGTCTTCTGATCGCACTACATTCCATCCCAATCAATTGAGTAGTATCAACGAGGAGCATCTCATGTTCTTCAAATTCATCGGTCGTATCATCGGAAAGGCACTATATGAAGGTCGTGTTCTCGATTGCCACTTCAGCAGAGCAGTTTACAAGCGCATCTTAGGCAAGGCTGTTTCGGTGAAGGACATGGAATCTTTGGATCCAGACTATTATAAATCTCTCATATGGATGCTTGAAAATGACATTACTGATATCATTACCGAAACCTTCTCTGTGGATAACGACAAGTTCGGCGTTGTTGAGACCATTGACTTTAAAGAAAATGGACGCAACATTGCTGTTACGGAGGAGAACAAGCACGAGTATGTGAGATTGATGGTCGAATGGAGATTGACAGGATCTGTCAAGGCACAGCTTGATGAATTCTTAAAGGGCTTCCATGACATTATCCCTGCTGAGCTGGTTGCAATTTTCAATGAGCAAGAACTGGAATTACTGATTTCTGGACTACCCGAAATCGATGTTGATGATTGGAAGAGTAACACCGAATACCACAATTACTCGGCGTCCTCTCCGCAAATTCAATGGTTCTGGCGTGCTATTCGCTCATACGACAAGGAAGAGCGAGCCAAGTTGTTACAATTCGTCACGGGAACCAGTAAGGTACCTCTCAATGGCTTCAAGGAACTCGAGGGTATGAACGGTTTTAGTCGATTCAATATTCACCGCGATTATGGCAACAAGGAGAGACTTCCATCCTCTCATACGTGCTTTAACCGTAAGTTATACTATCAAAAGTCAAATATTTACTCCCCCCAAGCTAACCAATTTCACAGAACTCGACCTTCCAGAATACGAAAGTTATGAAACCCTTCGTACTCAAGTTCTCACGGCCATCACGGCAGGCAGCGAATATTTTGGGTTTGCATAAAGAGCAATTGCAAGGTCAAACATGTTTTTCTTTTTATTACGATATTATGCATCGCAGGCCTTTGATCAGCATTTGATGGCGTCACAGCTTTCTCTTTTGACGATATGTATGGGGCATGGTGATCTTCCATTTACTAAAGTGGTGGAATTATGGAGGATGGGTTTGCTTTTTCGTGGGTTGGAGGATACGAAATTAGGCAATATTAGGTAGTTAAATAGGGTGATGGATGGTAATATTTGGTTTGAGCTTCCGGGAAGGACTCTCTACAAACGAAGTGCAGGTTGTTTGCAGGATGAATTCCCTAGGAAAGAAGGATTAGATAGATGACCCATCAGAAACAAAACTCTCAGAGGAGAAACATGAATGTAAAATAGATAGCTTTTACTTAGTATTCGAAAATCATTATAGATTAATGATTTTAAGTCGTTTACCCGTTCATCCTATGCAAATAAGGAACGAGTCGTGATGATTATAAAGTACCGGTGTTAAATATAGATTGAAGATTAATAAATGGGATATTATTATAATATACCGAGTAAAATAGATATCTTTCACTCGATTATTTCGCATTCAGAATTATCACCCATGATGACGAGAACTGACTTGGTTCGAAAGATAATATCACGTGATATATAACCCCACCACCACTCACTAAACCCCGCAAAAAATATTTCTTTGCTTGTCATTCATTCATTCCCTCTTTATTCTCTTGGTTCTCTCTCTTGTGCTGGGTTGGCTTCCTTTTTTTTTCATTCAACACTTTTGATTACAACTCCATATCAAAAGGTTTCATATAATAAATAAATAATTGTATTCCTACCTACCTACCTACTTACCTAGCATAACATCGGTTTGTATAGGAAGAGCTCAAGTGCTGAAGAGTGAAGAGTGAAGAGTGAAGAGTGAAGAGTGAAGAGTGAAGAGTGAAGAGTGAAGAGTGAAGAGTGAAGGGCTGAGCGGA
Source organism: Sclerotinia borealis F-4128 (assembly GCA_000503235.1). Classification (NCBI taxonomy): domain Eukaryota; kingdom Fungi; phylum Ascomycota; class Leotiomycetes; order Helotiales; family Sclerotiniaceae; genus Sclerotinia; species Sclerotinia borealis. Next base: position 162,114 of record KI628591.1, on the reverse strand, counting down.
TTAAAGGAAAGCGAAGGAAAGGGAATACCTACGAGAGATTGGATTGCATTGGATTGGATCGAATATCGGTAGAAGGGGAATTACTTGCGAACGAAGAACGAAGAACGAAGAACGAATACAGCGAAAGGACAGGATAGGAAAGGGAACAAAACGAGTGCTAGGGATTTATTCGCGACACCTGCGAATTCGTTGAAGAGGGAAATTATAAAAGCTTACGAGCGCGATAACGAGCGAGCGATAAGAAGGGAATTCATTAAAGAATACAATACCTAGGACGAGAAAGGAAAGAAAGACGAAATGGCGACAAATTCGATTAAGTTGCTTACGGGAAATAGCCATCCGCAGTTGGCGAAATTGGTTGCTGATAGGTGGGTTTTGTTTCTTTTTTTTGGGGGGTTTATTGGTTGGGGGTTTGTGGGTTGGATGGGATCTGCTTGTTTTGGGGTATTGGAACGATGGGGATGGATGATGGATGCTTGGACTTGTTATTTGATGCTTTCAGGATTGCGCTGGAGATGAGTCGTCGGAGTGTTGAGGTTAAGTGTAGATACGGGAGAAGATGTACTAACGAGATTCATTCCGCAGATTAGGCATTGAACTTGCAAAGACAATGAGCTTGAACTATTCAAATCAAGAAACCAGTGTTACAGTAGGAGAGAGTGTCAGAGATGAAGATGGTTAGTTCTCCTCGTCCCCTCCTCCCATTCCTATACTACGAACAAATGTCTAAATACCCCTCTTCCAGTATTCATCCTTCAATCTACCGCGCCCGGCGACATCAACGACGGACTTATGGAACTCCTCATCATGATCAATGCATGCAAAACTGCATCCGCAAGACGCATCACAGCCGTCATCCCCAACTTCCCTTACGCACGTCAAGATAAGAAAGATAAATCTCGCGCTCCTATTTCTGCGAAACTCATTGCGAATATGTTGCAAACGGCTGGTTGTAATCATGTCATTACTATGGATTTACATGCGAGTCAGATTCAGGGATTCTTCAATGTCCCAGTCGATAACTTGTATGCGGAGCCAAGTACTTTGAGATGGATCAGAGAGAATTTGGAGGTTAGCAAGTGTGTGGTTGTCAGTCCGGATGCGGGAGGTGCTAAGAGGTGAGCTTTTCCCTTTCTTCCTCACCTTTTCCAAAGGCATACCAGTAGATTTGCGAGATGCCAGATAAAGAGCAGATGGAGTACTTTCTTTTTGCTACGAAACTTAATAACTAATACCCCCCTAAGAGCAACCTCCATAGCCGACCGTCTCGATCTCGGCTTCGCCCTCATCCATAAAGAGCGCGCCCGCCCCAACGAAGTATCCCGCATGGTCCTCGTCGGCGACGTCGTCGATAAAATTGCCATCCTCGTCGACGACATGGCCGACACTTGCGGAACCCTCGTCAAAGCCGCCGAAACCGTCATGGAACACGGCGCCAAAGAAGTCGTCGCCATTGTTACCCACGGTATCTTGAGCGGTGCCGCGATTGAAACCTTGAACAAGAGTAAATTGAGCAGAGTGGTCGTTACAAATACTGTACCATTGAAAGGAAAGGAGGAACAGTGCCCCAGATTGAGGGTTATGGATATTAGTGCCACGTTGGCCGAGGCTATTAGGAGGACGCATAATGGCGAGAGTGTGAGCTTCTTGTTCACGCATGCGCCTATGGATTAGATGGGGGATTCAAGGAACTAGAGTCGTGTCGTCGTAGTGATGTAAAAGTTTCCTAGGTCAACATTTCGGATTTGAAAGATGGATGCATGGATGCATGGATGGGTAGATTCAACTGGGATAAACAATGGTCTGGTCATTGCAATAAGTTTGTATTTACCGGTAGATCATCCACTTGCAGGGATAAGATGAATTGGAATCATTACATACATACATATGATATGGTGTGGTCCCTGCATATGTATATAGATGCGCTAGAAGACAAAAGTTGGAATCAACATTATAACTTACTATCATGTGTACCTCATAAGATCGTTATACTAAAAGGCGAGGTGATGTGCGTGTAATCTGCCTACGGTAGACTAGGATGCATTGGGCTCATGGGGATAGAACATGGTAGGATGGTGAGCGAAAGGAAGAGTGGAAGGTATCTTGCAACTATGAGAGCTCGAGTATGGGATGGGGTGTATTTGGGATGAGCTGCGGAGGTGGAGAAAGGGAGGTAGTCAGGAAGATTAGACGACGAGAGACGGCTAAAAAGGAGAAGCAGAAGCGTGAAATTTGAGGAAGGAGATCATCAACTGCATTTATCTATATTGGACACATCAAAACATGTTATTAATAGCACATCATTGGATTCCAGAAACGCCTTCCTAAGTAGTAATATGCAGTCCATTTTAAATTGGTATCTAGCATTCTGGTATAATGCTTTTAGGTGATACACCTTGTGAACCCGGCTGAGAATTCATTCCACACGCCAATCATCCATAAATACTACCATCTTACTCAACTTGTACCCTCTACTTACGCATAGAAGAAGCTCTACGCTTGCGGGCATCGACCTTGGCGTGCTTGGCCTCAGAGACACGCTTGGCAAGGGTAGCGGCGTATTCGTTCTGTTCATAAATATTAGTTCGTGGATCGTAGGAATAGAGTGCCAGAGTAACATACGGCAGCATCCTTGGTACGCTCAGAGTTGCGGCGCTTGAGTGCGATTCTATGACGCTTGTGTTGGAGACGTTGAGGAGTAACCAAACGTTGGATCTTTGGTGCCTTGGTGTATGGCTTCTTTCCCTCACCCTTTGGCTGAACCTCACGACGGATGACGAACTTACGGACCTAAACCAAATATATCAGCATCTCGCTTTGGTTTTACTTCTCACACTCTATCCTCAAGCACCAGCACGAAGCGGTTGAGAGAGATAGGCGATAGAATGATGTAGGGAAAACGTACATCATCCTCCTTGGTGAGCCCAAAGAACTTTCTAATCTTGGTGGCACGCTTGGGGCCCAATCTCTTGGGGTGGACAACGTCGGTGACACCTGGAATGTCGCTATCTCCTTGCTTGACAATGCTCAAAGCGAGAACGGACAGATCCATGGCGACAATGCATCCACGGACGGATTTACGCTTGCGCTCACCAGTTCGGCGTGGGCGGTAGCAAGAGTGTCCCTCGGAAAGGAGAAGGCGGACACGGGTTGGGTGCATAACACCTTGCTTCATTGGGAAACCTTGCTTGTCGTTACCTCCGGTAATCTTGAAGATGTATCCCTTGAACTCGTCTCCGACGGAGTCTCCTGGAACCTCAGCGCCCATTCTGTCGAGAAAACATTAGATTATGTCGTTCGTAATCGATTTCGCGAAAATATACCTCTTGTCCATGAAGACACGGAGCTTGCGCTCGTCTTCAATATCGATGAGCTTTTGACTGCCATTGGCAGGCTATATTTTGTCAGTTCGAATTCTTTGGTCGTTTGGTATTGAATGGGTCGAAACGTACGAATGAAATGTTCTATCAATCAAAATAAATTAGCAGATGCTCAATAAATCAATTCCAACTCAACAGGATACATACCAACTTCATCTTGACGGTGGTGAATGGTCAAGTGGTCGAGGGTTGTCGTCGATAATTTGTCGCTGAGAGGAATGAGGAAGTTCAAGATCTTTTGGCAAAATTGCGAAATTCTCAGTGCGGCACGCTAGTGTCATTAGCGCGAAGAGCTCAGTGTGGATCAACAACCGAGATCATGTGAGAGCCCAATTTCGGATCGGTCAAACATTCTACCATGCTAGTTAAGTATCAATGAACTCTTCTCAACCTTGATGTTTACTTCACGTTACGCATGCGAGGAGCTGCTATTGAGACTAAAGGCATAAATATCATAGATCATAGATCATCACTTCAAAGATTTCTAATAATGATTCCACTTCACACGAGTGTCGATCTCCCAATCACAACCATAGAAAATCCTCTACCGAAGCTTCTCCAAACGCCATCTGGATTGGCCCTGTTAGAGCTTCAAGGGACGATCAATCTCCCAGAACCAGACCTCGAGGATGATGATACATCCAATATTCCAGATTCCTCAGCACAGAGCCTTCAGACACCAATTGGTCGCCTCATTTTTCCCGAATATGATCCCGGAAATCCAGATAGCACCAAGTGGATGAAGCGCGTTTACCTTTACGTGGGCAAGCATCAAAGACTTACAGGAGAGGTCAAGAAACTCCCAAGGGCTTTCGCTGTTATTAGGAAGAAGGAGACTGGGTTAGCGTCTCGAACAAATGGCGACAGTTCGATGCAAGGTGTCGAGTCCGAGGCTGGAGACGAGCTGGAAATTGTCGAAATTGTGAAGTGGAAAATTTTGTTCTCTACAAGACCCGAGCCAGTGGGAGCTGTGGTTACCGGCACCACTTGAATTTTGAAGCAACATCAACGTCCATTTTGGATGAATGAATTGCAGTTGAAGCAACGTTTACCCATCTAACACCGACTACTGAATAAGAAGTTCATGGTCAGGACACACTCAGAGCAGCTCTGTCTCTCATGCCATCGACCTATCTATCCCCACGAGTCTTGCCCAAAATTGCTTGGCTATCTTGCGATTTGTGGTACGGAACCATCGGCAGGGAAATACTTCCATTGATTGGTCTCTTTCCCGAGCTTTTGCGATTACGATGTCTTACCGGGAAGGATATATGATAAGAAGAGAGGAGAGGCCTTGAAGCATTTCAATTTGATCCGATGGATTCAGAGACCGATCGTCATTGTCACATTCAAAGCTATAGATGGTCTGGAATAATGCAGGGTAGCGGTGAATATGAAAGCATTGTTTGGGCGTCAATCTCACTTTGAGCGTAGGTTTCGGTGAATAATGGAAGAGATACCTTTCGAGTCTGCATCATTCCCTAGGGCTGTGATATTGATATGCTGTCCAGGCACAATCACAAGGGTATTTTCTTATGAAAGTAACGGAATCTTGATGTCACGTTAGATTCTGACTCAGAAATTACTGGAAGAAACTTATAAGCTGGCTTTGGGTAATGAATAATAAAGAATTTGAGGAAAATTCTCGAAATTTCGAATCATAATTATCCACATGAGCATTTGTTAAGTTATGTTCATTAAGTTATTTCAAGGTTTCTTTCTCATCTTTTTCCTCGCTTTCAACCTCCAACTCAAATATTCAACGAACAGATCAACCAAACTCATAACATAACGCAGCAGTGCCTCAAGCTTCCTCTAATATGAAGTCGATCCTTTCGATGTATCATTCATTCTTATTGTCCATTCTTATGGGCATTTTCCTATCTGATGCGCATACTTTCACGGAGCCCAGAGCCGCGCTCATATCCAATAAATACTCTCATATTAGCAGGCCTTTCAAAGCAGAGTTGTATAATAAAGTCAAAGTCCTCACATCTATCGATCTCAAACGACCCTCTACCGACACACCCACATCATCCTTCCTCCCCAGCATTCAAAATATCGCCTTCCTAACCACCCTCTCAGCACTCGGTATCTACACCCCAGCTGTCATCGGCATCGGCATCATGACAAGTCATGTACAGGCATCCTCTTTTCCTGCCTCGGGTGGCTTGAGTTCGAGTCCGCGGTGGAAGTCAAGCCCGATCGATCATAAACGAAGACGCAGGGCACATCCTAGAGATGTTTCCGTTGCAGGTCCTGATACCCAAGATAAATACTCTTATCATGTGGCCGAAGTTCTCGTTAAGAAGTTTGAAGAACTTCTCGGACGGGTAAATGGACAGTATCCCAGATTCAAGAGCCCGGGACATCTTCCAAAGTTCGCCACTTTGGGTAGAGAAAATGAAAATAAGGGTGAATCAGCAGATGCTCCGTCATGTGATTCATCCACAAATTCAGAAAATCAGCTCACTCCCGCAAAATCAGGTTTGCACCCCAGGACCTCGGATTTTGACACGGCTAATAACAATACCTGCCATACTACAGATCTCAAAATCCGGCAAAATGACAATACGCTCCAGCCTACAAAGGACGCACTTGTCTCCAGAGGTTCGTGGGAAACTTTCATACATGCCTGTTTTCTCCTAGCGGAAAAGTGGGACGCAGATGTACACAACTGCGTATAAGCACAGCGCTCGAATTTTCGGCAATTTAGACGCACCCAATGACTAATGCTAATACGTGCCACACTGCAGATCTCAAAACTCGGCAAAATGACAAGACACTCCAATCAGAAGTAACCTCGCTTGTGCGTCGGGACCCGGAATTCTCGCAATTCTGGCAAAATCTCATACATTTGTGTTGGGGCCCTGGTATGCATTGGAACGGGAATGGTTGTGGCTCTGATTGATAGATACTTGGTTGAGTATCATACTGGGAGGCTCGGTGGTTTGCATATTAGTGGGCGGCTTGCTCGGTTGTCGGTTTGGGAATAGATATACTGGGAGGGTTCTCGGTATGGTGTTACTGCTGGTTAGGAGCAATGACGTGAAGTTGATAATTGAGGCTCAATGTTCTAGCATGGAGTTATGGTTACTAGATATTATACTTACAATAGTTGATACGATGGGTTATATTTCAATACATTTCTGGGTGTTTAGTATAATGACAGATTTTAGACGACAGTGCCTTGAGTACACAATCTGAAAGCTGGTATTGAACGGCATAGATCGAGTGTATAATGATGTAAGCCTTTCCATTTCCCAACCTCGAGACGAACATCCCGGAGTTGTATCTCGAATCTTTCCAACCAAGCTATTGAGAATACACCTTCCATTGTTCGCACAAAGCAAGGTAGGTTACATACGACACGTGCCAAAATGTACCTTGCAAAGCCACCAAACAGCAAACGGTCACCTCATCGGAAGAACGGGCCAATCCACCCTACAAGATCCCCCCTCTATCCCCAGCCAAAACATTCCACATCCCCTCAACCTTCTCCACCACCCCATCAGGTAGCGGTCCCTTAGTTATACTCTCCACATTTTCCCTCACCTGAGCGATTTTACTAGCGCCCAAAATAATAGCATCCCCCACTCCCAATCTCGAAGGATAATACATCCATCTCAAGCTCGCTTCTCTTCCCAAAACACCCAACGGCGCCAAAGAACCCTCAAGATCCTTCATCGCTTGTTGTAATTTAGGATCTCCGTAGAGTTTCTGGAAGGCTTTTCCGAGTGGATGGGCGTCGCTAAATCGGGTATCGGTGGATTTTCCCGCGCTGAAGTTTCCGGTGAGGAAACCGGAGGCAAGGACTCTGTGTTATTTTGGTTGGTACAGTGATATTTCAGTATAGGAATGCTTGACTTGACTCACCTGAAAGCGTAGAAAGATATCGAGTGGGCTCTTAGGATAGGCAATAGTGATTTCTCCATTCCTCGGGTTATGAGGTTATAATCTCCTTGGTATACAGAGGGTTTCACGAAATCATTGTCCTCGCAGATTTGGATGAATTCTTCGAGTAATTTGGGTGGGAAGTTTGAGACGCCGAGCTTTGTGTGATTTGTATCAAAGTATACAGTGAGTTCGGATGTGAAAGGAAGGACTCGCTCTCTTAAAAGAACCCTTTTTGAAATGGTGATTGAGGGCCGCAGCTTGCTCTTTCAATGGAGTCGTTGGATCGGGTTGGTGGCAATATAGGATGTCGACCTTGTGTTGAAAAGTCAACATCAATATCATTCCATCATAATAATCACAATTGAACCATACCTGGTCAACACCCAGACGCCTGAGACCTAGAGCAACGTCAATACCTATCCCAAATATCTTCACAGTTTGACATAACTTCGAATGTTCAGTCTATGTTGTTCAACCTTCTTCCAGACATCAATTCTTCCTATTCCGTCTTGCCCGGTGAAGCCAGTTTGTTGTTCCATATTGTTCCATTGATGGTGTAAGAATCCATACTGTCAATTAGTTTCGTCAGTATATTTTCAATTATTGATTGAAATTCATAAGAACTTTTAGTTCTATTGATACAATTAATTATTCAGACTAATGGTTTAACTTGATGAATCCAAACTACCAATCGGTTAGTTTGTATGATTTCAACTGCCAGTTTCTCGACTGGTTCAAACTGCTGACTACACTGTACAAATACAAGAGACGATAACTATGGCAAAAGAGATCTTTTATTCCGGGAGCAAGGCCCAAAATTCCGCTGTTCGCTATTCGCTATTAACTAAAAGCTATAATACATGTAATTTCTTGAATCCGCACAGGGTGGTGTAACAAACACAACGATGCCGCAAAGTCCAGCCTCCACCATCAGCCTCATATCAAATATCCAACGGTCCAAGTCAGCAGTGCTATACATCAGTGCAAGAGGAATCGCCCATTAAATCAACATCCAACAGTCCAATAGTCCATAAAGTTGCCATCCCAAATTGAAAGCTCTATTTGGCAGATACCGTTACTCAAAAACGAAACTGAAGACGAAAGCTCCTATCCCAGCTTTATCCGACTCACTATTCGCGAATGGAGTCCAGACGCATGGTGATGATGATGAGACGAACGACCTCAGGTGTTAAGACTGTCAAGTTGGTCGTAAAAAGGGTTCGGAGTACGAGGCACATCCTGAAACTCCATATCAAAGCCTTCGTCGAGTCTTTGCATTCTCTGCATAGTGCCGTGGGTAACGTGCTGGATTCTTGGTAATGTAATGTGGGCGAAGTCCTCTTGTCTGGCAAGCCACTCTGCGTTGTTCTTGGCACCAGAACTTCGTCTTCTCCACGCCAGAATTAAAGTGACTTCCGCGAAATTATGGAGATTATGTGGTCCGATATCCACACCGCCAACAAGATACTCATGGCCTTTGCTCTGTTCTATGCATAACATTTTGAGCTTCCAGAAGTTTGCCAACCGCACACGCTTTGAGGTTAATTTCCAGCTTATATTCATTCCATCGTTGCTAAAAGCCAGAAAGTTAATATTATCAGCAATATCGTCGATAAAAGAAACGTCAGGTTTGGCCCGGATGTTTCAAATTTTCAATTGGTTACTCAATGCATCATTGTAGGCGACAGCGAGTCGCTATGCTCATATTCGCCAATTTGGGGGACCAGTGCTCGCTTGATGAACTTTCTCGGCGGGTCAGTCAATTCTTGCGTGAAGACTTCCCACGCCTGATGGCTTGCGAAGTGAAGAGTGTCCGTGTCAAAATCGATACAAATCGACACGCCTTTGCATCGGTTCCAGTACGTCATATGGTAATGTTTCAAGGCTACTATCCTTGCTATTCGACAAGTATGTAACAACGCTGGTAGTCTGGATAGCAACGGCTCTTCTGAATGTAAGAATGGTATCGTCGGTTAAAGGATCGTGGGCTTCCAATGTCTCTTTTTGAGGGGTTCCTTGCTCCAGATCGAGGTTAATCGTAAGATCGGCTTGACGGATCTGATAATCATGCTCGGCGATGGTGATGATACGAGGGCCTGGCAAAGCGAGTTTGAAAATCATCGCCTGGAGCTCTATGGGAAGTCTCCGAAGTGGTTCATAGGTTTCAGCAGCGACCTGCGTAAGAATTTGTGATCTTGGAGAAGGCATAGTGATTTCTCAACTATCTTCTGTACCCGGTAGAAAGAGTGGCTGTTGAAAGATCGTGAGAAGATATGTCGGCTTGCAAAATCAATAGTCCTAAGGTTTGATGTTGTTGAGCAGTTGTACTTCCTTGAGAAATGCAAGGAAATCAGGAATATTGGTTCAAAGCTCTAGGTTAAATCATACAAACCTTTTGATATGATGCAGAATTCGAAGAGTCTATCGAGAACTAACCTGAGTTGACAAGACGGCTATTGTCAATTTGTCCAATTGCTTGGATTTCTTATATCAGGAGCTTGATCTGTTGCTAAGCGGGTTCGAAAGGTAAGAATATTGCTAGAGGGTCTCCAGAAGGGAAGTTGAAATTCAATATCAGAACTTATGTATATTACTGATTCCTTTCGAATAGAAATCGAGAAAACGTGGCGAGAAGTAGATAAATAAACATGAGTGAGCGTTCCTTCTTCTTTTGGATAAGCGTTGCAGAGTTGCAGAAGCGCATCAAGAAATATTCCTCTGTCCCAGTCTCTCTCTAATTGCAAGAAATGAGATTATTTCGAGTATGAACTTGGTGAAAGGGCTTTTTTCGAAAGTGATTTAGATTAATCATTGGCGGGCATTACTTTTTAGTATTTTAGTTTTTTTCGCCAACGCCTAAAACGGAGAGGGGTTGGTACATACAAAATGCTGCGAGAGGTGCATAGAGTAGATACTGTGTGGAATAGAGTCGAGCGATATGAACGAAGGTAAGACGAAATGTATAAATCAGTGTTAGACAATGTATACCTACCTAAGCAAGATAGGTGTAATACAACATGTTAGTTGGAGTGGAATATAATAGTAGATACTACAATTTACATTCGAAGAACGAGAGTAGATTGTGTAAAGCGTAATAATATAGTGGCAATAGGTGAACTAAAGCCGATTCATCGTTAGAAAGAATTGATATTCAGGTGTACCTTCATGAAGTATCTGAGTAGTGCTCTACTTTCCACTGACTCAATCCCATGCACATGTCTCATTATGAATATTTTACATGGTGTTAGCTGATTGTGTCTGTGCTATAGTTTTACCTTTGCCTAGCTAGAACCTTTAATGCTGAGGGCAATGATCTCCTGGTGTTCGTACCTTCGATGGGGGATGCGGACTTATTAGGACTGCTTTGAAATCCAAAGTCGATGCTGTCTTGCTGATCTAGAGTAGTGATTTTCGGAATTGAGACATGTTTCATGGGTGGAAGAGCTACATCGATGTCAATATTTTAAAGTAAGAAAGATCACTTCAGGAAACGAAGCTTCCGTTTATGATGTAGTATTTATGTTTGACTAAAGATCTCTCCCCTCTGACTTCTGCCAGAGGACTGAACTCATCTACATTTAAGATCGCCTTCTTTGCTTTTTTCTTTGGCCAGTTAAACGCCTTCCCTGATTGTAACCATCCCTTGAACCCTGAACATTGGACCGCGGCGCTGTAATTTTAGTTCTCTCGATGAACCCACTAACATCCATCTCTCCTCACTGCCTATAACTTAAGCTTAACTGTGGACCCCACTTCCCAAATCTCTCGACAAATGCCTCTTTCGACAAAAAGTCTATCTTCGAGAAATATTCATCCGAAGAGAACCTCAAAAGTTCCATTCTCAATTTATATCGCTTCTCAAGCCAGTCTAATCTTTCCCAAGGCACCGTATCCGATTCTTCATGACTAGCCATGCCTAGAACCAGGGTATCAAATCTGTTGCAACTCCAGTTTATATACTCAAGTGCTCTCCTTCGGAGGTTCTGCATTCTCTCTGTTTGTCTGTTTGCGTATCTTTCGGCATCCCGACGATTGACAAACCCAAATGATCCTCTTCCTACAATCGAATCCGTTGCTATCGCAAAGTGTTTGATGTGATCATCAAGACGCTCTCTTGGATTCAAATCTTGGCAAGCAGAACATGGATTTTGATGATTCCAGCCCCTATGATGGGTCCTGCATGTAGAACATTGAAGATTGAACGGTAAATCTTCCTCATCAGTGGGAATCTGTGGTCGACGATTTGCTTGAATTGCTGCTGCCATTGAGGCTTCCCCAGTCTGTACAAACGCGTATTGAAGACAGAAAGTACTAAAAGTAAACCAATCGGCAAAATGAAGTATGTCAATATCTTTGCGAAAGTAAACCGTCTTTCCGTCTCCGAATATTGACATTAGAAAATGGCTTTTCGAGTACATTTCCTGGCCGACATCCTTGGATTCTTGATTGACATATAGAGAAGCTGGACTCCTGTAAGATAAGGCAGGTTGCGCGACCCATGGAAAGGCTGATCCCGTATCAAAGGCACGAGAGTGCAGGCGGATCTTGATATATACACGTTGTTCTAATTCCGGAACGTACGTACAACGATCATTGTTCTTGGGATCCCCGGTGTGTTTGGCTATGATGGTGAGAGTGCGACGTGGTCCAAAGTTTTCTTCTTCTTCTGCGTGACACTTCCAGACCATACGGCGAATCTCTGTTGGAAAAAGACTGAAACGATGGAAGGTTTTAGCTTGGGGTTCTGGTTGCGCCGTGGTTTGAGTATTGATTGCGTTTGTGGAAGTTGAAGCTGCTGTTATTCATGATTAGTCGGATTCTATTGTAGCAGGTGAGAGGAAAAGGTTGAAGCACATACGTGTAATTCTCGGCGGATTAGCTCTTGGGGGTGATGCACCATACAAATTCCATTCTTCGTCGACTGGTATAGATCTTTCACCTTGAGGAACTCTAGGCTGATTTATATCCATAGTATCACCATACTCAATCTCAACCACATTAGTCACATTCGCACCTTCACCGCCGCCCCCACCTATTGCGCTATCATCCATATCCATACTGCCTATAGTTCGCGGCACATCAATAGGAAGACTCGCACTGGGCATATCCTTGTCTGGTAAGTTAGGTGATGTTCTTATTGATGTCTAAAAAGTTAAATTACAGGAAAGCAAGAGCCTTATATGTGTATTGAGGGATCAGTGTTAAGCGCTAGTACTGCATGCACTTCGGCTAAATGCTACGGCATTTATTGATCATTCCTATTATACGCTGTTATCTTAACTAGGGTTGGGCGCTTTATATAAAGTAGTGCTAGGTTATATATAAAGTGTAATCACACTAGCATCTAGCTGTACTATTATTCACTTTACTTTTGTAATAGTATACAAATCACATGTAATAATCTAAGTGATTTACGTCAATACATATGATAAAAATACATTTTTAATCCTTATCCTGATATTGACCAAACCCTATCGTGTAGTGTAAAATGTGATTCTTTTCCGAAAACGATGTAGCTTAAAACCCGAAAACGAGAAGTTGACTATGGCTTGCAGTGAAATGAACTAATCCTAATGAACATAACTTTTTGCGGAACCAGAAGTGTCATCTCACTTGAATAGTTCTTCAAATGAGAGCGCACTGAAGGTAGCCGTACCGTAGCAATGTAGTCAAATATTCTGCGGTTTCTTCGTTTCGTAGAAACTTGGACAGCAAACTACTCTAAGCATCTACTCGAGTATACGAAGGACCAATCTAATCGAATATATACTCTTCGGGAATGATTAGAATGGTTATTTTCGAAGAGTATATGTCTAGTCCGTATCGAAACTATAAGATAATGGGAGTGAGAAGCTTATTCGTTGAATGATTCACTCAACAATCTAATACTGTATGATTAAAACTATTTGATAATTGTATCCCAAGATCGTTTGGATACAGAATTCATGATCCTATAGTACTGGACAGCTGATAATTTGTCTATCAGGATTTTACACCAAAACTATACCTCTCTCTTTTCAAACAAATCACAAAGACTCAGAAAGTTTCATATATTCCAAGGAGTTATATTGGGCTATTGAAAAAAAATCTTTCCCAGCCTCAGATGATGAATCTTGTCACCCAAGCCCGATATCTCAAAATATAGTTACTCAACAGTATAGCATTTAGTGAAACAACCAAACCACAAATTAAATTCAAGGACTCGCTTGTGGAACTAATAAGCTCCCGCATTTGCCGACCTTTACGTCTCATTGAATTAAGTGAATCGGACAACCTGGTTAGCCATTGGATATCTTACCCGGGGCTTGAGGAGGTTCAGAAGAAGATCGAAGAAGAGTGGTCGGGTTTCCAATAATGTCTGTACGTAGTACGTAGGCTGCAGTGACTAAATATGGAGATAAAATTTTGGGCAAATCCCCTGATTTCGAGGAAGGTGGTATGAACCGTGACATTATGATTCGTTGAAATATATACCTGCAACTACTTAAACCACCACATCGGGATTACTTTCCCCCATCATCGCCACTATCAACAAATTAATGATCTCTTTATACGAGCCCCAATAAGGGTTATATTGGTTCTCCCTAGCCAAATTTAAAGCTGTCTTTGCATTAAAGGTTTCCACTTTGAGATCCGCACCAGCTTCAATGAGGAATTGTACGCTATCTTCGCGGCCGAACTTCGCAGCTTTATGTAATGCAGTTTCCCCATTTTCATCCCTCGCTTCGATATCAGCACCAGCTTTAATAAGGATTTGTACACTACCTTCATAGCCTTCCTTCGCAGCTCTATGTAATACGGTTTCCCCATCTTTACCCCTCGCTTCGATATCAGCACCAGCTTCAATGAGGACTTGTGCGCTATCTTTGTAGCCTTTCTTCACAGCTGTATATAATGCAGTTTCCCCATTTTCATTCCTCGCTTCGATATCAGCACCAGCTTCAATGAGGACTTGTATACTATCTTTGGAACCGAACTTCGCAGCTTTATATAATGCAGTTTCCCCATTTTCATTCCTCGCTTCGATATCAGCACCAGCTTCAATGAGGACTTGTATACTATCTTCGTAGTCTTTCTTCGCAGCTTTATGTAATGCAGTTTCCCTATATTTACCCCTCGCTTCGATATTAGCACCGGCCTTTATTAGAAGCTTCATAATTGCAGTATCTAAAATAGAGTGCATGAGAACAGTCTTTCCTCGACATAAGGCATTAATGTCGGCTCCAAAGCGAATGAGTTCTTCGATAATACAAATATTGTTATCTTCAAATGAAATAACGGCCTGTTTCAATGCAGTACCATAATGACTGTGCTTGTCAGCATCGACTTCCGCTCCTGCTTCCAGCAATCTTTTCAAAACTTCAAAACATCCCGACTCAGCTGCCACAAATAGAGCAGTGACATGCTGATCATTCTTCGCTTCAATGTCTGCCCCCTTTTCCAACAATAAATCGACAATATCCGGGAGATCAAATAAGGCGGCTTCTGCCAAGGGGATTGATCCAGACACATCTACTGCATTGATATTAGCTCCAGCCGCTATCAAGACCTTGATGACTCCTGTCTGACAGAATTTGATGGCGATGTGGAGTGGAGTTTCAAGGTTATTCTGTGGAATATCTATTAGAGAAGGCTGAGCGGAAACGAGCTGTTCTACGATATCTATATCACCTCCCCTGGAAGCTTTGTGGAGTGAAGTCTCCCCTCGATCATCTTTAGCAAAAAGGTTTGCTTTCGAACTGATTAGGACCGAAACTGCAGAAGATTGGCCAAGTTCTGCTGCCATCAAGACTGGTGTGTAATTATTGGAGCAAGTTGATTCGATGTCTGCTCCCGATTTGAGCATTATGCAGATGATCTTTGGTAAGCCAAGCATAACAGCAGCAACGATTGGAGGAGGAAACTCAATCCAGTAACTTAGTAGGCCGACACACTTCATGGTAGCAGACCAACTATTTACGCATATTCTTTGGTTGAGAAAATGTAGGATCTCATCCGTGAGTTCTATCTCCGCCGTACCTCGAGCATGTGCACCCAAATATCGGCTTGCATAAGACAAGAGAGCATGATTCTCAAGTCGAGTTTTGACAACTGTGAAGTCAAGATCCCTAGGTTCTTTGAAGTCATCTAAAGACAGATATCTCATGCAAGCCCGAGTCATTAAGACTTGAGCATTAGGAAAGAACTTGGCGCGATGCCGTTTAAAGTATTCCTGAAGAGAAAAGTGGCATACACGAATAATGTCGCTCTCTGGATCAACTACCACGAGACCGGCACAGACTGTTAAAAGCAAGTCTTGGTCGTAGAAATCTTCTTCGTCCAATTCATTCTCGTCAGAGTCGAATTCCATGACAGCTACCGCATGCTGGAGCTCGCGCACAGTCAATCGTCTTTTTGAACAAGAGAGCCACATCAAGATGTTTATTGCTAAGCTTTTACGGCTTGCGTCTTGACCTTCCATGATTCTCTTCATGGCTTCATCATACGTGCTGTCCAGGATTTCTGGCAGGCCAGTCAATGCTTTCTTAACACGGCTGATCTTAAGTTCTGAAGCAATAGCTTCCATGTGCATATGGGCGAGAAGGAACCCAATTTATGAATCAGTACACGAGATGAAGATAAGGGAACTTGGCATGACAAACATTCCGTGAGCCTTCTCCGCGATCTTTCCTACGATTGCCTTCCGTAAAGTCGGATCCTTCTTGCAAAATTTGAGAATATTCTCCTCTTTATCTATGCGAGCTTCCAGGTACGCCCGAACATCACTGTTGCTGGCTCGAATTTCGAGATGTGGAGAATTAGACAACTTCTCTTCGATATCCCCAAGATGTCGTGACGTAAGGAGAAGGTGTGTATTTGATGGCAGATTCCGCAAGTCGCGAATGAGATCAGTTCTGGTTTTATTCGTGTCCTCACATTCGTCTAAGGCGTCAACAACAATGTATAAATGAGGGAATTCGCAAATTAATAGATTGAGTAAGGAGGTAACCTCATCTCGACTAAGATGCGTTCCCATGGACCTATGTTTGTGATATAAGTCAAGAACACAATCTGGGGTGACGTATCGTTGTCGAATGAGCTGCTGTAAAATACTACCAAGATGTTCTGAGATCGTTGTTTTCTCTGCGTAATTGCAATACAAGAACGCGACCCCGATTTTCATGGCTGAAAAACTCGTTTCCAAATTGTCGACGATGGCAGAAGTAAGAACTGTTTTGCCGGCTCCGGGTGAGCCTGAGCACCATAGTAGCTTCTCCTTCCCATCTAGCCAATTTCGATATTCCCGGCTTTCGAAAAGCCATTCACCGGTTCCTTCTTGTCTTCGGCTCAATATCTCGCGTTGCTTGGAGTGACAGTCGATTGTCGATAACCATTTGAGGACTTTGATACTTTCCTCGTCCATTTGTTGAGTAATGATAGCATCTACACCATCACTAATCGTGGTGACTTGTTTCGAGATATCAATAACCTTCTCCGCGGTCATGGAAACTGTAGACCTAGCCCATGATTAGTATTAGTATTTTTTGAATCTTTTGGGGAATTTGAGGCATACAAGTTTAGAGTATCCATAGCAAGAACCAAATTACTCCTCACGTGTTCAATGCTCTCTTGTAACCTCATCAATGTGCTCTTCCTGAATGGATAGAGAATTCTTCGTCCCTGTTCTGTCATCTTGTCCTTAAATCTTCCATAATCGAGGCCCTTGCTCGCCGTCAAATCATCTTCGTCTATCCCTGAAGGTTTGTAAACCATGACCTTCTTCAATTCCTCATGCAACTCTGTGATACTTTCTTTGCAGTCCAAAATCCTAGACTCCACAGTTACAGCCATTGTTTTATCAAAAACTGGACTTCGTAAAACGCCTTCCAACAGCGCTAAACTCGACAAAAGACTCTCAATAGACTTGATCATGTCTGCATTTTCCTTTTTACTACCTTTCCAGGCACTGTAATAATTGACAAGCCCCTCGCAAACCTGTATCCCCGCGGATAAGATGCCAGCAATATTGCTGATTGCCCCTATTGCTTCCATGGCTCTTGTGAGTCTAATAAACCTGTATATGCTTGTATAGGTCTTCGATAATATCTGGCCGTTCAATGTGCAAATCAAATTCGGAGATTGATTTGTGAAATCAGCCCAAAGTCATGAATTGTTGAAATAATATTTAATCCCAATTTAAAATCTGAAATAGTATAAAAGCGTTTGTGGCCAAGAATAGTGAGGATGATATCTTGAGGATATATGTCAAAAGCTGGAAGCGTGATGGCCATGTGCGGCTGACGGTAATACAAGCGTCCACAGACGAGAGTTTCGAATCCGAGAGAAGTGAGTGGAAAGATATTGTGAAGTTGTACTGTATAGCATGAGAACCAGAAGAGAAATTACCTGTATACCTACATAGTACTCGATTTCATTTCTCGTTGGGTGTCAATTGTGGCAGAGTGAGTGCATTGCATTGCAGGAGGCTGTGTGTACTAATGTCCAATCTCAGCTAACTGAACTTAAGCCCTTACCCCCTTTGGTCAAGTTGTATATTAGAGCTGAAGCTAAGCGAATTATATGATTGAAAGATTCAATAGACGGTATAGGTAATCAAATCAGTGTACAGTGTACACTGTACATCCCAGACAGAAATCAGTTGCAGGCCTCGGTGAACCCCGGGAAAGCATCCTTCATCAGCCTTCATGTAACCTATATGTGGTAGTGTTGCTAGAAAGTAAAGCCGTAAGGTCAACAACACAGTGGTATTTTGGTTGAGTCGAGTTGAGCTTGTATATATAAATAAGTCTCCAGCGAAGTCTACGCCGGTGATCCTAAAACACGCTAACCCATTTAACTTTAGTGTAATTCGACCCCTTCATCGAGGCGAAGATAGCCGTGACTACTCGAGTAGAGCATCTTGATCAATTTTCGATATGAGAGTTTCCTGAGGATATGGTTGAGTTTAGGTACCTTATACACTTAGAGCCATATTCTCACCAGATGATCAATAAACGCTTTGTCAGTATGGCCACGTGATTGATAAGGTACCCCGGATTTCTCCATTCCGGGAAGTGGTTAGCATGTGAAGATGCGCCGAGGATAATCCAAGTAAGCAATCAGCGCGTGCAACAATAGCAATGTAATGATTTCGAAAGCAAAACGACGACATTATACTTGAGATCTCATCTGGGTTCTTTGATCAGTAACTCATTGCACCTCCTCATGAAGCCTTTAAATTTGCAGACTCGCTGAGCTGCTCACAACAGTATCCCCAGAGTCTGTTTACAAGCTCATCAAAATGGCTGCACAATCCAAAATACATTTCCTGCCACCCGATCGAACGATTAAGAGTATAATATCGGATCTCACATCATTATACCTCAAACATCGAACGAAGATCTCTCGAACGGTTTATCTGACATTATTCTTCGCTCTCCTCAATCGAATACGTTCTGCCATTTCCGAACAAAAGGCTGCAGCAATTCGTCATGCGGAATCGCGACGAAGAGGTCTGGTTACTTTAGGTAGCGGCGTGCAGGGAACGGAAAAGAAAAAAGTTGAGCTGAATAGAGAGTTCTTCAAGAATCTGATTCGGCTATTGAGAATATGCATACCGGGATGGAGGAGTAAGGAAATGCGACTGCTCGTCAGTCACAGTATTTTCCTTGTGATCAGAACTCTCATCAGTCTAAAAGTCGCTGCGATGGATGGTGCTTTGGTTTCGAGTTTAGTACGGGGCAAAGGGAAGAATTTTCTGATTGGCATTATATGGTGGATGTTGATTGCGATTCCTGCAACATTTACGAATTCTATGGTATGTGA
This sequence comes from Sclerotinia borealis F-4128, assembly GCA_000503235.1. Taxonomy (NCBI): domain Eukaryota; kingdom Fungi; phylum Ascomycota; class Leotiomycetes; order Helotiales; family Sclerotiniaceae; genus Sclerotinia; species Sclerotinia borealis. The sequence goes on along the minus strand of KI628591.1, from coordinate 143,032 downwards.
CATATGGACTCCTTTACTGCAACTAAGCTAATGTATAACATTTACAGCTCTCTTATCATCAATGCAAACTAGCGCTTCAATACCGAACTCGATTGACGAATTATGTTCACGATAGATACCTCTCGAATATGACTTTTTACTCCCTTTCCGCTCTAGATGACCGAATAAAAAACGCAGATCAACTGATAACTGTGGATGTATCAAAATTTGCGAATAGTCTGGCTGAATTATACGGGAATCTCGCGAAACCAGCATTAGATATGGCAATATACAATTATTCTCTCTCCAAAAGTGTTGGCGGCGAAGGACTTCTTTTTATGTCACTACTGGTACAACTTTCAGCCAATGTTATGCGAGCATTGACTCCTCCTTTTGGCAAATATGTGGCAGACGAAGCAAGGTTGGAGGGAGAATTCCGCTTTCAACATTCGAGATTGATAGATTACAGTGAAGAGGTTGCATTGTATAATGGACATGAAGCGGAAAAAGATACTTTGGATAAAGGCTATTTTACACTCATAAAACATGTAAATTGTGAGTATCCTCATACTTGGTTCTAGACCCCCAACTAATGCCATAATAGATATTTTAAGGCGGAGGTTCACGCATGGAGTTATGGAGGTATGGAAGGCAATGTCTCTTTTCCGGAAAGACACTAATTTCTTCAGGATTTCGTTATAAAATACGTATGGGGAGCTTTAGGACTTATCCTCTGTAGTGTTCCAGTGTTCTTCAAAATACCAGGTGCAACTGCAGCGACTATGGGGGATCGGACAGAAAGTTTCGTAACCAATCGAAGACTACTGCTATCTAGTTCCGATGCCTTCGGTCGAGTAATGTTCTCCTACAAAGAGGTTACCGAGTTAGCTGGATATACCTCACGAGTTGCAACTCTGTTGGAGGTCATGGATGATATCAAAGCTGGACGTTTCGATAAAACTTTGGTATCCGATGACGATTCTGGCGAACAACTTGAATTGATGAGAGGTAGAGGTACTGTCATTGAGAGTGAAGACATTGAATTCGTTGATGTGTATGTTCTGTTAAAGCCTAGTCCCTACAATAGCTAACTATCTTCAGGCCAATTATTACCCCTGGCGGAAGTATTCTCGTCCGAAAATTGTCCTTCTCCATGAAGCGTGGGGATCACGTTCTAGTAGTCGGTCCAAATGGATGTGGTAAATCCTCCCTATTCCGAATTCTAGGTGGCTTATGGCCCGTATATGGCGGTACCGTCCGCAAACCACCCCTTTCCCAGGTCTTTTACGTTCCCCAACGACCATATCTGAGCGCTGGATCCCTTCGTCAACAAATCATCTACCCCGACTCTCTCCGCACTATGCGCAGCAAAGGCATAACCGATTCCGACCTCCTTTCAATCCTTTCCATCCTCGATCTCGACCACCTCGTAACAGCTTTTCCAAATAGTTGGGACGCCGAAGCCGAATGGCGTGATGTTCTATCCGGTGGTCTTCAACAACGTGTGGCTATGGCCCGCCTCTTCTACAATCGGCCCAAATATGCCATACTAGATGAATGCACCAGTAGCGTCACCCTCGAGATGGAAAAAATCATGTACGAACATGCGAAGGCATTAGATATTACATTGATGACGGTAAGTCATCGCAGAAGTTTGTGGAAATATCATAGTAAGATATTGCAATTTGATGGGCAGGGGAAATATATTTTTACCGGGTTAGATGCGGAGAAGAGATTGAAGTTGGAGGATGAAAAGGAGGAGTTGGAGGCACATTTGAGGGCAATGCCGGAGGTTAAGAGGAGATTTGATGAATTGATGTTGGGGAGGGGGGAGTGAGGTGAAGTTTTGATTGGGAGTTGGAGGGGAGTTATGGAGGTGAGATTGCATACACACAATATGTACACCAATTTATTTGTCCGCCCTCCCATCACTATAGATACCCTCTACCCTCTGGTCATCGATACTCACCTCATCATCACGTCCTTTAAAACAAGGCATCTACCCCTAGTATCACATGATTTTTTACATCAAAATCCTTCCTCGAGAATCAGATATGCAACATAACTTTTTTTGAAATGAGGTGTGAGTGAATGCTTTGCTTTCCTCATCTAATCTCTTCAATCTCACCTGTAAATCAAGGCAACTACCCCCAGTATCACATGATATCTCACTGAAATCCCTCTCAAAATGCATTTTCGAGAATGAGATATGCAACAAAACTTCATAACTGAAATGAGGTATAAGTTAGTGAATACTTTTCCTTTCCTTTCCCTTTCCTTTTAATTCCTTTCCCATCCCTCTCTCTTATCCCATCCTAATTCGTCTCATCTCATCTTGTCTCCTATAAGATTTACCTATATTGTGGTGCTGTGTATACAAGTTATATTGCCTGTATTAGTTGGCCTTGAGTTTGAAGTCTGGAGTTTGAAGGCTTTGGAAATGGAGAAGGGGGATAGAGGGGGTAGAGGGTAGATGATATATTGGAGTTAATATTTGTAGTGTTTATGATAATATGAGGATGTATGTACTGTATATAGCTAGGGATATGTATACAAGACAAGATGTGGTTGGTTGCTTTGGTGTTAGTGTATGTTGTTGGACAGACTGTATATACTCCGAGTATAAGAAAGAGAGTTCTGTATTTTATTATGAATTATACTTATATAATATGATTGATCATCACTGATATTGAGTGTCTTTTTACGTGAATGTAAATTCTATTCTCCCCTTTCAATGATATCAAATGTAGGTAGGTAGGTATGATACTATCTCACGGTATATCTCCGGCTTCCGAACAAGCAAAGCTTATCAATATCACGATAAGAAATAACCTACCTAAGAACAAGAATAAGCAATAAACAAGGGAATAGAATACTCGAGTAGAATAACAAAGCAATCAAATCATAACAAGACAAAACTCGAACAGTCCATCCATCCATCGACAACAATCCAGCTTGCTATTGAAGTATCTACATCATCTTCTTTTTCTTATTTTCAGTTGTGTGAGGATTTGTTTCTTCTTATTCTTATCTAGGTACCTGATTAACTGTACAGTCCTGACTTACTTCTTGAACCACCAAAACATACCAGATACCAAACGCGTCATATCTCATCAAGCAAGCAAATATGTATGGAGTTGCAGCTGGAGGTTCTTTGAGGAGAAAGGGAGAGATGTACTCTATGTCAAATGTATGTTGTGAATCAATCCTTTCAGAGCTTTCTGTTTTATATATGTATGTCCAATTGTATTGTTGAACACTTTTCTTGATGGATTGAAGTACTTCATCAATGTCCAAATGTCAAAGTTTGACCAATCTTCCCGATGATAAGATCTTGGACACACAGATGATCTGAAAGGAACATGAACATGTGCAGTGTTACCAACCAGATCTTGGGATCGAATCTCATCCATTGTCATGGATGATGATGGATGATGATGATGTTCAGGTGACAAGTTCAGCGGTGAGAAGGTAGTCAGTAAATGAACCAACCAGACTTGCTGCATTTGAAGTAACTTGCAGCTAGAGATGGTTCTAATTAGCCTATCGGCATAATGGTTATTCTTCGGGCTCTTAATTAAGTGCATTTGAGAGTCTGAAGTTTAACACAACTTTGTGTCAATCAATGGGACAAGACGACAAGACAGACAGACAATCAATCAATCAGTCAGTCAGTTTGTGAAGTTGAGAATCTCATTCTCATTTTGGGTTGAGGTTGAGAATTTGCTAGAAAAGACTTATTTCTCCTCATGGATGAACCCAACATCAATCATGACAGCAGGTTCTAGACGTTCGAAATGACCAATACTTCTAGGGTGATTGATCCCATTGACGTCGTTGGTTGTAATATGAAGAAAAAAAGGGGATCTTTTAGTGGAATAGTGGAGCTAAAATTGATATCTCTCCTTTCTTTTCTATATTTACATATTTACCCAACATCGCTTTAAAGGGCATTTTTGAAGTGAGTTTAGGGAAAAGAGACCAGAAAAGAGAGAAAGGATTTACACTCAAAACCAATCATCAATATTCATCTCATTCTTATATATCAAATCCATAGGTACCGGTAGAGGGGTATTCAGCCACAAGATCCTTAGCCACTACATCCTTAGCCTCAGCCTCGTGCGGGGTTGAATATTAAAGTTACCTACCTACCTCTTACCTTTCTCTCTCTCTCTCCTCTCTCTCTCTCTCTCGGTCGAAGGTGCATACACATTGCATATATGTAACTTTTTACCTGGTAGATTAAGAAAATCGTCATAGGATGAAATTTAATTGTAACAAAAGGTGGAATTTCTCGGAAGACAGGGATTTAAGGGGATTCCCGATCTTTTAAATGGCCCAAGCATACCTTAAAGCTATGGAGTTTATCTGCAGGGCTCTTTCCTCCCTGAATCTTCCTTCTTTTCCTTCTAGAAAGAAATAATTAAATATCTCATTCATCTTTATTCATCTCATCAAGTCCCATTTTTCTATTTCTCCATTTCTACAACACCCATCACCCATCACCATCACCAAAACTCCATAACCGCAAAACCTTTCAATTACAATCAACCCCCTTTACCAACTTTCCTTCAAATATCAAATGTCCATATATTTACATGCTTTTTAATTCACTCTGATTTTGTCGAGGATATCAAAAGGAGTTTTACACCTTGCGGGAATTCTATTTCCTCTCTCTCCCTTGTGCAGAACCAGCCTGTCCCTCCGACCTCACCCGTTCCCTACCTTATTAAACTACAAGAGACTATTGACAAACAACCTCACGCGATCATCTTTTCTTCTCTCTTTCAACTCACCAATTTAAACCCTTTTTTCTATCTTTTTTCTATTCAATTGATCTTTTCCACATTCTACTTTGCAAATCCGCCCAATTTCTGCAAAAATGACACGAATCCAGACTAAGTCTAATGGCCTCGGTGTACAGGTTGAGGATACTCAGATATGCGTGGTAATGGTTGGTCTTCCCGCAAGAGGAAAATCCCTCATTGCGCAAAAGGGTATGTACAACACTTCAATCGATTCTAGCACATGCAAATCTAAGAATATCTACTTTACAGCTCAACGTTACCTCAAATGGCTGTCAATCGATGCTCAGGTCTTTAATGTCGGTAACTATCGTCGGAACGCAACTCCCAATCCAACTGCCGATTTCTTCGATACAACCAATACCGAGGGCGAACGTATGCGCAGAGCTGCCGCCGAAGCTGCGGTCAATGATATGGTCAATTGGTTCAAGAACAAACAAGGAATCGTAGCTATTCTTGATGCCACGAATAGCACAAAAGAGCGCCGTAGATGGATCAAAAATCGATGTGATGCCGAAGGTATCGAGACCCTGTTTGTCGAATCGAAATGTGACGATGAGGATTTGATCATGTCCAATATTCTCGAAGTAAAGACGACATCCCCAGATTACGCGGGTTCAGACCCGGAAAAAGCCGCTCAAGATTTCAGGAACAGGATCAAGAACTACGAGAAGGTCTATGAAACAATTGACGACGATGAGAGCGACCTCACCTACCTAAAGATCATGAATGTTGGAAAGCAAGTCATTATCAACCGAATCCAGGATTATTTGCAGAGTCGCGTGGTTTATTACCTGATGAACTTGCATATTAAGCCGAGATCTATTTGGTTGTCACGAGTAAGAAACCATTGGATACACGACATTCATAATGCTAACTTAATATAGCATGGAGAATCCATGTACAACCTCGAAGGAAAAATTGGTGGAGATGCCGAATTATCCCCTCGTGGAGAGATGTACGCCAAGAAGTTACCTGAATTGGTTCTCGAATCAGTAGGAGTACGTACTTTCCCGTCGAGATTTAGTCAAGTCCCATGACTAATTGGTATAGGATAATCGTCCTTTGACTGTATGGACTTCAACTCTTCGTCGCACAATCGCTACGTCCCGTCACCTTCCTAATGAATATAACCAACTTCAATGGAAAGCCCTGGATGAACTCAATTCGGGTGTTTGCGACGGACTTACTTATCAAGACATCAAGGAGCAATATCCAGATGATTTCGAGGCCCGTGATGAAGATAAATACAACTACAGATATCGTGGTGGAGAATCTTATCGTGATGTTGTCATTCGTCTGGAACCCATCATCATGGAATTGGAGCGATCAGAGGATATTTTGATTGTTACCCATCAAGCTGTTCTTCGGTAAACTTCATTCGTCTAAATACTCTTAACCTGCTAACCATATCTAGTTGTATCTACGCTTACTTCATGAAGAAGCCTCAAGATGAATCGCCGTGGATGGCCGTGCCTCTTCATACCCTCATTAAGCTTACCCCTCGTGCTTATGGTACACAAGAGGTTCGTTACGATGCGCAAATCCCTGCTGTCAGTACATGGCGTGGTAAGGGTAGTGTTGCGAAGCATGAAGATCCTGTTCCGGATAGTGCAGCAACTGTTGGTAAGCAAGTCCCATGCTTGAGCTGAAGATTCCGCTAACACTTTCGATAGTAGCAGAAGGTAAATAAATGTTCGATAACAACACGTCATTGTTACTTTCAGTTACGCAATCAATCTTCTAAACAGGCTGGCAACTTTTATCTTCACTATGATTTTCGCCTAGGCTTTGGATGCATAGCATAGCGATATGGCGTTCCCTGATTTTTGATCTCTCTTTGGACCGTTGCATTACATTCGAGGATGTGTTATAGATTGTTTCTGTTTTCCTAATTTCTTTGGTTTTGTTCATAAGCATATGGTAGATATGAATTCGGATGGATGGGTGATATCTGGAGCGTTGGAGAAGGAATTTTGATACGCTGGTAGTGAAAATTTGGTAAGGCTTCGATTTTGAAGGCTTTTTCTTGTATTATGCTTTTGCATGAATGGATGGGATAAAAAGATTGATGGTATTAAGAGCGGAGAAGGTGGTACATATGGATTGGGAGGGGCTTGATTTTTGGGAGGAAAAGACACCGATGAGAGAGGTTTGATTGAGAGAAGTTGACTGAGAGCAGAGGAAGAAAAATGAAGAGCCATACATAGTATGGAGATGATATCTACACATACTAAAGACTAGCGGGCCCGTTTACTTGAGAGCGGTAAAGTTCGAAAGCAAAATATATATATTTCATAGTGGAGAGTGGAGGAAGAATCAAACTCATGGTTGCTTTCCCTGAAAGTCCTAAAAGTCCTGAAAGTCACGATTTGATCGAGATGTTTTTAGTTTTATAAGTGTGAGTGATGTGATGTGAATGGACCTCGGTAGTTATCGGCAGTTAGTTAGTTACATGGTTATGGTTATGGTTATGGTTATGGTTATGGTTACGGTTGTAGACCAAGCACAAGTTTAACCGCCGACAAGATAAGATAAGACTAGATAAAATAAGATAAAATAAGACTAGATAGATGATCCTTGAATTGAAATAAAATATAAAATATAATACTCCTAGAGGGGTGAGTGGTTTGGATGAGTGGTTTGGATGAGTGGTTTTTAGATGGGAAATGGGGTGGGGATAGATAAGGTAGGGTGATAGGAGGGTGATAGGAAAGTGATAGGAGGGTGATAGGAAGGTGATAGATAGATAAGGTAAAGTGAGTAGAAGTGGTAGGTAAGGTAGGGTAAGTACTCGAGTATGTGTGGTATTGTGAGTGGGGTGGTGAGTGGGTGGGTGAGTGAGTGAGTGAGTGAGATGGGGTATGTATATGGTATGTATAAGGCATCTCATACCGGTATATAAATATTGTTAATGGAGGGGTTGGATTGAGGGGAGGGAAGGGGTGGTGAGGGGTGGTGATGGTAGAGTAGTATGTAACCTTATGGTTCATGATTATGATTATGGATACGGATTGGTATGTTTTTGTATGTATATGTATATATATATGGAGTAGAGTGGAGAGTGGAGTGGATTGGATTGTAGGGTGTAGAGTGTAGAGTGTAGAGGAGAGGAGAGGAGAATAGAGTAGGAGAGGAGAATAGAGTAGAAGAGGAGAGGAATGTAAAGTAGATGAGAAGAGTATTTACTATATGGGTGTTAAGTTGAGTTGAGTTGAGTTGAGTTGAGTTGAATTATTTGTTTGTTTATTTGTTTATTATTCAATGGTACAAAGAAATGGGCTTTGGAATGGAAAATGGGATGGGAGGGGGGTGAAAATTGGGAGGGGTAGGGATAAGTTTATGGCTATATATATATGGCTATGGGTAGCATTGAAGATGAGATGAGATGAGATACTTGGTAGATGGGGGATTAAAGATATAAAGATATAACTAGGTGCAACCTAACCGCAGCGCTTAAACTTACTGTATGTACTATAAGATTACAGTATATGGGGTCGGTGGATCGGTGCTTAAGCTTAGAGGAGACCGGGCAGGACAGGGGGTATCGGTATCGGTAAGGGTAAGGTTGGGGGAGGAGAGAGGAGGGGAGAGTTTCATGTGGGTAAATACTGGATATTAGATGTTAGATGGGCGCTTGGATGGGGTGGGGTGTTGTGTGTGTGTGATGGTTGTGTGATCGTCGTGTGTTTGTTTTTATATAGATTAACCTTACGGTTATAATATGAATGTTGGCTTATGGGAAGATGTTGGTAAAATGTTGGTTGGTTTAGTGATATACTCGTACTAGATGGAGTTTGCTACCCCGGTTTGTCATGGGTATGGGGGTAAGGTTAGGTGATAAGATAAGTGATTGGTACGCCGGTAGGCTGGGGGTTTGGATAAATAAGTTTGTGAGTATATATGAGAGGGGAAGGGAGTTAATACTAGGTATATATAAAAGAAGCGTTTGTTGGATGGAAAGAACAAAAGGAGGTCCGTGACAATCGCGTTTCATCTCTCGTTTCATTTTCGTGGTTATATACTCGTATAGATAGGTATACAAGTTTGGGATTTCATATCAAGAATAGGAATCAGAATAAGAATAAGAATAAGAACTTTCTCATCTTATTTATTATTGTTTGTTTCTCGTCTTTACAATCATCTGTTCTTTTCATCTGATTTCGCTTTCGGTTTTCGATTTCAATTTTCGGTATTGAGAAAACATCACAAGAAGATTCAGATAAAAGGAATACCTATACCAGTATTCGCCATGTATTCTTATAATTTTACGTCTTTATCTACTTTCTCGCTGTTGAGCAGCTTTCTTTTGGTCGCGTTGGTAGATGCGTATCCTACACATTTATATCCGAGTTTGAGATCGAGATTGGCTGATGGTAAGTTCACATACATTATATTACATGTCCCTATTCTTCCATTATAAAAATAAAAATTAACACCACCAAGCTCTCTCAATACCCAATCATCAACCTCGTACTTTATATACATCAGCTTCTACATCTCCATCTATATCCAGCAACTCACAACCCATTTCTCCATCCCGCGAAGGAACCCTTTTTGTTCATCTCCCGACTACCCAGAATATTGATTATTCTCATCCTCCCTCGAGCTCACCCCTCTCCATCCCCTACACCCTCACCTCGACCTGCCCTCAGATCCTCCCTACAGACCGTAATTCTTTAACTTCGGATCTACTCGCCAAGATCTTACTACTGTATCCGGAGGGTCCTACTTCTTCTCCTTATTATACGTTTTCGGCTGGTGATGATGGTGATGATGCTTCGAAGACGCAAGATACATATTCGATAACGCAAACGGCGGGATTGGCTACGGGGGTTAAGGGGGTGGAATACAGGAGCTCATTGTATATTTCTGTGATGACGAGGGTGGGGAAGGGGAAGGGGGGATATGGAGGGGATGTGGGGGGAGAGGAGTGGAGGGGGTTGATGGGGGTTTTGGGTGGGTTAAATAAGGGACTGGGGAGGGAGATGGAAAGAGAAACGAGGGGACAGGGATTTGGGAAATTGGTGGTGGGGGGGAAGTTTCCGGTGTTGAGGGGGCGTGAGGAGGGTCTTGATGTTGATGTTGATGAGGAAGGGGAAGGGGACAGGGTGGAGAAGGAGAGAAAAATCAACAAGAAATTGGCACCCTCGGATATTATACTACCCTCTTATCCTCATGAATTGGTGAGAGATTGGGACGGAGAGAGTGCGAAGGGAAAAGAAGATAAAGTGGGAAAAAAGGAAGAAAAGAAGGAAACAGAAGAGGTTTCATTTGAATGGAAGGCGACGTGGGTATATTATGGTGTTGTGACGGATGAGAATGGAGGAGAGGTGGTGAGGGAATGTGGGCAGATGCCGTTGGGGTTGGAGGTGGAGGGGGTTTTTGAGAGTAGGGGGGAAGAGAGTGAGAATGGGAGGAAAGAGGAGGAGGTGGAGGAGGAAGAGGGGAGGTGGAAGATTGATTTGTAAATTTTGGGTTGGGATTTGGCGATTGGGAGTTTGGTGGGTCTAGGCTTATCTTATGGGGTAACGTGGGTACGTGACGTTTCTATGTTGGGGGAACATCTGATGCAATCAACCAGATGAATGAATTAAAATATTACTCGTGAATCCCAAAGGCTGTGGCTCAAATGTGTATTCGTATCAAGAAAAACTTCCAAGCTAGAGGAGCTTAAAGATAAAGTAGAAGAGTATATATGGATTAATAAAATCTGCTCTACAAGTCACCTGAAATGATGTTGGAAAGTAGAACTATAGAGAAAGAGGCAAAGCTGGATGGGAGAATATATAAAACAAAGAGGTTTGAAAGATGAGGACTAAGGGGAAAGTATAGACAGATAGATGAAGAGAAAAATAGATATAAAATATTATATCATTAAATTCTAAAATAATTGAGAAGTGTTAAAACTTCCCCTTTGATATGTCACAACTAAGCACTAAGCACTAAGCACCGAGCCAACATGTCACATGTCTACCTACATGGTCTGTGCACATTTCAGGAAAATCTATTCTTCCGATTCGTTCTCTTGACTTCCTCTCTTCTTGGACACTCTTCTCTTTTCAGGACATCATTTGTTAATTACTTTGATTTACTATCAACTCTTACACCAATCAGTCTTTGAATCCTATTCATATAATCTACTTTACTCATGTGTTTTTATTGCATCTTGGGAGTCAGACTCCAGACATGTACCCTATTGTCTAGACAATCTCGGATGAAAGACTTCATCTCACATATCTACTCAAACTAGGTATCATTCTTTGGTATATATGATCAGAAAAGAACTTATTATTCACAAAAGCAATCTTCTCCTTGATCACCAAAACAAGTCCAGGAAATCACTCAGATCTGCTCTCATCTCATTATATCTAGTTATCTTGCTTGCTAACCTTAACCTGTTAACCTGTCTCTTTTCTGCTATAGTGTCCTGTCTGGTACAGATCAAACATTCAGGGCTTTTGCACAATTTCGGCTCACGAAAATTCATCCTTCCTTTAAAGGAATGGAGAATGTAAAGGTGTGAGTTGCCCAGAGTTATATCTTTAGTGAGAGATACACAATGCTTGGGCTGCCTACCACCTTTCTGAAATGAAATGTAAAGAGATCGCAGGAGGAAAAAGAAGAAAAGAGAGAAATTCATCCGCTATGCCTATGCCGCTTTTTGTGCCACCTCGATGCTCGCTATACCACTTCAACGCTCGCTATATTGCTATGCCGCTCACTATGCCACTTCGACGCTCGCTATATTGCAACGCATACGCTATGCTGCAAACCAATGCCAATCTTCTCATCTAACGAGATAAGTCGAGACAAAATATCGCCACCATGTTCTTCAAGGACTTTCCTATCCGTCAATCTCTTGAAAAAGACTCTTCATATCGCCCATCTCCTTGATCTCATTCTCATCGAACATGATTGTTTCTTCAGTTCCTCTTCTTCTTCTTCTTCCCAATCCAACTCTATCTCCTGCAAACGATTTGATCGGCTTTCCTGCCATTTCAGCCTCCTTCTTGTACTTGGGAGCAGGCAATCTCATCTTTCTGATTCCTACTTGCTTTAACTCCGGCAAAGTTGGCCATTGGGCCCTCTCAGGCAATTCCTTGTCTAAGCTTGGATTTCCCCAAATGGTCTTCTGTCCGAGTACGCCAGATAACCCATCACCAAAGACCTTTCCTCCAAAAGCAGGACGAATCTTAACCTGAGCTCCTTCGCATCCCTCCAAATTCTTCAATCGCATGATCTCCTCCTTATTTCTGATTCTCTTGTTCATTGCATCTCTGGCGTCGTTCTTTCTTTCCTCCCTATGCTTGATCAGGTCCTCTTTGCACTTTGGAAAATAAGGAGAGTTTGTAAGACCGAGATGAGCACCCTGGATGCGAAGGCGATCGAAGTTCTTGCCAATTTCATAGGGGGCGCTTCGGTGCGTGAGAGAGGTTCCGGCGGCCGCAGTCATGGTGAATGTATAGGGTGTCGATTTTGTATGGAAAGAGATTGGTGTATTAGCGATGCGAGAGGTTAGATTACTGGGATTTGAACGAGGGGGAAGCAGATTTCCTCGAAGGGAGAATTGTGGTGCTGCCAAGTAGGAAGAGACTTGGGGTGCCTCTGACGCCATCTCGCCTCTTCTTCCACCCATAAACTCACCAACAGAACCTGCGAAACCGGCGGAGAAAGATCGTGGTCCGAGAGCTTGTCGTGCCAAAGAAGTTTGAGTCATTCTAATTCCCATTTGTCCTTCTCTTGTAGTCGCAGTGCCGGCAGGTCTGGGTAGGATTCCTGTAATTGTATGTCCTCCCCCAGTTGCTCCGCTCACTCCTCCTCCAAATACATTGCCATCCTGCGATTGACTCAGGCCAAGCGGAGGAAATTCATTCGCAGAGGGTGGATATTGTCTGCTGGGTCCCGTAGGAGTATCATAAAGAGGGTTTGCAAAACGATATCCCCGACCTGGGCGATTTCTTTCGCGTCCACTGGAGCCGCTCCCTCTGGAGTGATCAAGATCTGAATTGGTATTTGTATAATTAGGTGTCGGCTGCATTTTTGATGAATTCGATTCCTTCTTTTCTGTTTAATTGTATGGATGGAGGTGAGATGGTGGATAAAGGGAAGAAAGGTAAGTAGGTGTGATGAATGGATACGAAGTCGTAGATCTGAAGTAGTAGGTCTGAAGTTGTTTCAATTCCCAGAATCTAAACTGTCCAGTGGCTAGAATTGATAGAAGTACAAACTTCCAATAAAGAAGAAGAAGAGGAAGGAGAAAAGCAAATAATAACTGTTAAAAACCAGTTCCATACTTGGAGATCGGAGCCAGTCTATAGCCAACTGATCTGATCCGACTTATCGAAGCCGATATCGCAGATGATAAAGCTTTGGATTTTTTATTTATTTTCGTTTATTTATTTATTTTTTTCAGAAAGGGTTGAGTTGGGTGGTAGGCTGGTAGCGAAGGGTGTGGAAGGGCATCAATCGGTGATTGGTGATTGGTGATTGGGAGGTAGACGAGATGAAGATGATAAGGTTGGTTTGGTTTGGTTTGGTTTGACTTCTTTGTTGGGGTTGGGCTGGGCTGGGGACTTGGGGCTTTTATGAGAGGCTGTGGATGGATGGATAGATAGTGGATGAGGATAGATAATACAGAAGGAGAGTATGAGGTGAATGAATATCATATGGTTTTGCTCATAGCTGTACGGCTCAACCGTATGGTATTCTTGAAACTTGAATAGTTGGTTGGTCAAGTTGATACCATCCCATCTAATCTCATCTGATATCATCTCATCTCATAGAAGCAACTAATTGGTTGATCAACTTGTATTGGCTGCAGAACAGCCTGTATTGTATCAAATATAATGTTATTCTTTCAATCTTCAAATTAGGTGGGTAATTAATATTCCCTTTGGAGTTTGAATGAGAGTGAATGCAAATGAATGGATTATGGACTTTGGACTTCTGTGCAAATCAATTATAGGCACAAATCAAATTACCTTTGATTCTTGTATGGTATTGTTTGTGTTTTTAGTACGGTGATGTAATAAAGCTAGGTAGTTTGTTAGATGTGTTGAGTTGGGGTGTTGAATGGTGTGGTGGTTGTGTGGGATAAGTAGGAGTGAAGTTAAGTTAAGTTATGTTAGGTTGGGTTGGATTGGATTGGATTGTTCACTACTTACTGTATCTACCTATCAGATCTACCTATTTATACCTTTCTTCCAAATGCATTTATTAACATGCTCCTTCACTTCACTTCACTACACTTCACAACACTTCACTTTTGATTCCTCCAGTCTCCAGTCTCCAGTCTCTCGAACAAGGGCTTCCGACTTCGGAGTCTGGAGTCTAGAGTTTGAAGTTTGGAGTGTGGACTTGCTTGTATTATATGATATAATTACTAGGGTATTTCCGGAAACAAATGAATAGAAGTAGGTAGCTCTATAAAATATAAGATATAATATAACCCTTTCAGGGTTTATTTTATTTTACTTTATCTCTTTCAAGCTAGTTAGTTCTCTTTGAATAAACTATTCCTTTTATGGAATATTAAATTAGTAGTATGAGTATGTATGTATATCTAAGAGTTTAGAGATGGATTCCTAATCTTATCATATTCATAATCATAATCTCTAAGTATTCAGAGCTTATTATTATTCATTCGTCAGTTTTTTTTATTATCTTTTTCTTTTTCTTAGACTTGTTGGGATTTTTGTAGATAGAGTGAGTCTCTTACAGTTAAATGAAAATATACCGGTATTAGGAGTTTTTTTTGGGGGGGGGGAGGAGGGGGAAAGCTTATGATTCTTTATTACTTGTAGAGAATTAGGGGTTTTGCTCTATCCTAGTTCTAAACTTCTGGTATAATATGAATTATATAGGTGTTAAGAGGGTAAATCTTTTATAATGAGCAAGCTTTTTTCAAAATTAAAATAAGTTTTGAATCTAAACTTGTTAGTTATGTAATGTAAATGAGTGATTAAAGAAATACTCGAGTATGTATATAATATGGGTGTGTATACTCGAGTATGTGTAAGGAAGAGGTCGAGTACTGTGCTATGAAAATGAAAATGAAAATCTGTCTGATTATCTGATATTTGGAGATTGTGAGAAATGTGGAAAATATGTTTCGGGTTTTGGGTGGTGGGGTGTGGTGTGTATAGGAAGGGGAGTGGGGAAGGGAAGGGAGGGAATGGGAGTTGTGGAAGGATGTTGATGTTGATGTTGGATGGATGGCTTTGCTGAATGAGCGGCTTTGTTTTGGGGTTTAGGGGATTTAGAGTTAGGGCTGGATTTGGATTTAGAGAGAGAGAGAGAGAAAGAAAGGGAAGACTGAAATGTTCAAGTAATGCTGTAGTTCGTATTTGAGAGGACCTTATCGCATGATTCTTGTGATTTTCATCTCGTGAATGACTCTTGTGTTTGTTTGAGGTGTGTATGTACCTGTGTATGTATGTATATATGTGATGTCATCAAAGAAAGAGTGTCATTACTTGGAAGGGCTAGGCAGGAGTAGATCGAGTATTATTAGGTAGGTGGGTAGGTGAGTGAGTGATACTGTGCTGAGTACTTAACTTCAATCATGTCGAGAGATATTTTCATCGATATGGTATCACATATTTGTTTTTCCATACATTCATATATTCATGTATCTATCTATTTATATATCTATCCCCATCACTCTCACGAATGATAACATAAGTAAGGGAGAGATTAATCATTAGATCCATAACCAGCAATACAATATACACCAAATACACTAATCTCTAGAACCATATATCAAAACTCTTTACCCAACCCTAATACTTGTCCTCAATTATGATATCATAGTATAAAATCCATCTCATCTCATATCTCCTCCCTCTTTCGTATCCGAGATAATATCCTTTCTTTCGTTATATTTTGCATTCTTAATTTTTCTACTTTATACGTATTATTTTCATTTATTTATATATTAGTAAAGAAATATAATCCGTTGTTTACTTTACTCTATACTCGGATATTATTTCTTCTTCTGTTTTGTATTGATAATCTGATGTGCTATTATATTATGTATTTGCTTATATACTCG